>MU859449.1:0-15218 GCA_033297205.1 Pseudoneurospora amorphoporcata
CTTCCGCTCCGCTCTGCTACAAGTGCATAGTTCACTGTAGCATCCCTATACTAGTACTATCATCATAGGCTAGTTAGGGCATTGCAGCAAACACCTCTATTATTATTTTTCGCATTTTTAAAGTAGTTACAGATTTATTTAATACATTACCTAATTATTATTACTATCCGACGTAGAAAAGTAGGAAATTCGTTATTAGATATACTATTACTACTCTTATTACTATATACTTACTTATATATTTCTTAAAGTTACTAAAGTACGCTTCGATTAAGTTAAATTCTGGAGAGTATAGCAGTATATATTAGAATAATATACTAAACCTAGTATATATATAGTATATTTCATTACTAGGATACTAGCTAGCATTATTTATTACTACAATATTATCACAGATAGGGAAAGAGTTTATTTTAAAGAGTAATCTCCTTTTTAGTTATACTATAAAGCTAAGAATATTTATTATACTTTTTGTTTACAGTAATGCCCTAACTAGCCTATAATGATAGTACTAGTATAGGGATGCTACGGTGAACTATGCACTTGTAGCAGAGCGGAGCGGAAGCGGTGGTACGACAGCAGTGCTGAAGAAAGCAGCGTAGTTACAGCGTAGTTGCAGATACAATATAAGAATGTTGTAAAAGAGGTCTTAGAGAGTACTCCGCTCTCAAGATAGAAGATTACAGTAGACTCTGCACTGTGAGAAACAACTATTATAGTGAACTCTGCACTATAAGAAAAGACCATATTGTATTGCTTGAGTGTCCTTGCTTGCTTGCTTAAGGAGTGACTAACTAACAGAGAGGAGAGGTCTTTATATACATAGGTGCTGAGTGTCTGGAAGCTTCTAGAGTGTAGAAGTGCTTGTAAGAGTACTATACCATGAAAGGAAAGAGTTGAATCTATAAGTTTCTATTGCATTCCAGAATGACAAATCAATCTAGGGAGAATGCTAAACAGGTTCGAGAATCCAGAACGCAGTGGTGAAACCTCTGTGTTCTAGTAGATTCTGTGGGGGTACAGTTGACTGATTTCATAACGTAGAAGGAATAGTATCCTTAGCAATCAGCCTTCTATACTACAAGGTAGTACAAAGCAGTTACAAGGCACAGTACTAGCTACACGTTAACATATATAGTATCAGACTAAGCGGTGTTCGTACGGTGGCCGAACTTATAGAAATAATTTTAACCTATTTGCTCGCATTTTTAAGCATAAGGTTATAAAAGTTTTTATTACTCTGAAGGGTATAATATATTTAATCATTGACAGCTTTATTATAATTTTAGCAATAATGACCGTTACCATACTTCTATGCTTATACGAACTCCTAGTACGCAGTACCTCTAGTTTTAACTCTACTCGTATATACCTGTTACTCGTAGTCTAATTTATTAAAATAATCGACCTCCTATAATATCTTAAGAAGCGCTACTCGCACGTTGGCAAAACTCTACTCGCACGTAGATCCACATTTTTTTCCCATACATAACCCGAACCCGCTCGAAGTCTGCCTTGGCAGATGTATTCTTTCATAAATTTCGCCAAGCACATCTGGGCATTTCAATCTTTCAAGGTTGCTATACCATGCCAAGCCCAAATTCCAGACTGCAGCGCACGCACCCCTAGATTTGCACCCAGACCTAGTTCTTATAGGGCATTTATATAGCGGTCTTACAGGGTACTTAGCGGCACGGTCGCACTTTTGCATGTTGCATTCAATTGAGGTCGCCCGATTGAGCTCGATTGAGCTCACTATACTGAACTGCACTCTACATTAATCTATGTAGGGTCAAGAAGAGGGGGGTCGATGAGACTATAGGGGATGTGAGCGCCACGGTCGCATGCGCCCATCGGCTGGGTCACTACATCAGTCATCTACATCGCGATTAGCTGGGGAAACGTACAGAAAAATGATGGATCATTCCGTACCGTCGACAGATGCTGGCGCTTTGTTTACTTGATGATATCTGATGATGCGCGACGTAGTGGATTGAAGGATTACAATATGGTGATGTATGCGATGGTGGTTTGGTAAAGGAAGTAGTGCGACAAGGCACTAGTGCTGGTGCCAGAAAATCACAAGAGTTAGACTGCCCAGTCTGGGCTAGTCTGGGCGCCTAGACCAGAGTGGCCAGTGCAGTACGACTGCAGGGGTCTGAACGTGTATTGGGCTGAAATCTGGGAGCTTGGCGGGCATGGTACGACCCAGACTGGTGCGGGACCATGGCAGGTCGCTAGGATTCAGGTTATGTATGGGAAAAAAAATGTGGATCCACGTGCGAGTAGAGTTTTACCAACGTGCGAGTAGCGCTTCTCAATATCTTATTAATAATAGTCTTCCTTTTAATACTAATATTAATACTATTCTTCGTCCTTAAGATACGAAAACTACGCGAAGACTATATTTAAGGGGTAACTATTTAAATAACGAAGAGGTCTAATAAGCTACGAGAAAGGGTTAGTATTAAAGGTATATTTAAAATCGAAGAAAGAGGGAGTATTATTAGTTTGCTAGCGGGCAGCTCAACTAACTAAAACTTAAAAAATATTATAGAAGTATAATGCTAGCTAGCGTAGCGAAGGTACAATTTTATAACCGCTTCGTAGTTGATACCATTATATATATTAAAAAATTTATTACTAAGAATAATCTTATTATAGACTATAATTTTAATATAATAATCATCCTGTATAGTAATAATATATAATATATTATAAAGGAAGGTTTAATACCTCATCCTCATAACTGTAATTATATTAATAATATCCTACATATAACCAAACTACAACTTTCTAATCTCTCTGAACAAGCCAATCCTAAATTACTATAAGTAGAATTCGCTATTATTTTACTCAACTTTCATCTCCTTATATAAACTGTAATCTTTAATAGTAAGTAGTTTATTATAACTGATAAATATATATAAGCTTGTAATAATAAACTATACTTGTTATAGAGTTAGCCTGTGTTGGTTGCGCTAGTGATGGTCGCTTCTAAGACGACTATCACTGTCTGCTCATATGATTAGCCGATGGTCTCCTGCCATGGACCCACTAGGGTTTATAGCTCGAGTCCCATAAAGTCAATCTCTCGAGCGCACATCTGCACTTCTCTCTTTCTCTCTCGTGCAATTACGCATATCTCATATCTACACCCAACCTTTCGCCCTCTGCCCGTGATAATACTTAAATGAATAGAGGGTAAGTAGGCTTAAGAAGCGGAGCTAGAAGAGCCAGCTTATAAGCAAATAATATATATCGAGGTTTAGAAGTACTCAGGATTGAGGAAATTACCTTACTGTCATTATTATTACTAAAATAACAAAATGAAATTTCAAGAACCTTCTTCTTAAGAGTAAAGCGAATAGGGAATTCTTATTCAACTTCGTTATTGCTAGAAAACTCATCCTTATCGCTAGAAAACTCAATAGGGGTAGCGGTCCGCTATTAAATAGGAAGAAATAAAGGTATTTCTAATTCCGCGGCGGGCTCCTTCCCCTTCTTCAACTTAAGGGTAGCCTTCTTAAGGGCAGCCTTCTTAAGAGCCGCCTTTTTCTTAGGAATAGCCTTCTTCTTAATAATAACTTTAATCGATTACTCAGCTTCAATAAAAGTACAGCTTTTCTTTCTAAAGCGAACGGATACGCGCTATAGAATTATTACGTTAGGATCTTCCTAATTATCATAACCTTCGTTATAACCTTCGCTATAGCCTTCGTCGAACTAGACTGAAACTATACTACTTCGAATATAAGACTGCTTTAAAGCAATGGAAATCTTTTTAAAAATCGTTTTAAGAGGCATTATCGCAATAGGTTTATTTATTTTAAACGAAAAGTATAGAGTTTGAACTTCAATTCTATATAAAAATCATCGTGAAAGGTTACGATTTACGGATTTACGGGATATGCGGATGTGTTGTGTCGGTGTGTGTGTGTGTGCCACCACTCATGCCAAGAAAACGGCCAGGCGTTTGAGTGTGGGAACATACGATCAAAATCTGGCTCGGTTTTGTCTAGTGGGAGACTTAGGAAACACCACCAACTCACTCCTGACCGGTACCTTGACCACTACTTTTCCGTGTCCAAGTACCTGTCCTGAGCCTGCCTTCACGTCCTTGGCACTCTCGAAGTAACGATCAAAATTCCTGTCACCGCCAATATTGTTAATTGCAGGTTTGACTGTAGTTGTATAAACTCGTTCGACGACAGTCAACTTTTAACCAGTCAGATACCCCAAAAGTGGCTGAAGAACGGACGTCCGTGGGGATCAGAATAGTATCGCTCCCGCGACTGGAGCCCATCTCTTTGGTTCCCGGAATCGGATGTTACCCATATCGGCATTTTTCAACATTTCCATCATCACTTGGATGCCGATTAACAGCCTAGCAAGGAGCTACCCATTAGCTCATCCATGGGCACCTTTGTTTCATCTTCGCTGTTACTGCAGCGGAAAAAAGTCCGCACCTTCCTGTCTCGGATGTCAGGTCGACCACTCGTTCAAGGCACACTCCGACTCTTACACCCTCATACTCATTTCACCCGGCAAGGCTACTCACAGATACACAGGCCACTACCACTCTGTGGCGCGGGAAGCCTCTCCGATGAATCCATAGCTGAAGCTTCTCAGGTTCGGCAGTTCATGTGCTTGAGTACGGTGCATGGAAGCCTTCTCGCTGAGCAACGGCTAACTGTGGTCGCTTACGACCTGAATACTATTTTCGTTTACTACAGCCTTGGTTGAGCCTTTCGACGGCAGACAGCAAACACTGGAAGAACAGCCACAATCCCGCGATCCGAACCCAGACATCAAGCCACAAGATCATACAATAAAGAAGAGCATGAACAGACCAATCTGAGCGTCTGCCGAACGAATACGACGGATGTCTAACCCAGTTCCTGATTACTTGTTTTTAGAGCTACTGTATCACTCACAAGTGTGGACAGATCCAATGGTCGACTAAGAAACGGCACCTTTCCCATGGCCTCAGGGATGGACCGGCAACCATGCGTCAAAACTCATCAAGAGATTGGGCCAATGCAACCAGTTCCTGCAGTCTGTCTGTATTCCAGGAGGTTCGGGTAGGTAAGTTGTGATTGGGAAGGCGTAAAGATGAAGATAACGAGGCAGAGGGAATCAGAACTGTGGATCCACAACCGAACGTTCGAGCTGTACCAAAGTCGTCTCCAACCACACTCCTCCTCCACAGAGTGTGGGGGATCAAGCATCCTCAAGATCTTACTGTTCACTGTCATCACTGGCCACATTTTCCCTCACTACTAGCACACCACGCCACCCCCAGTTTGAACCGTTAGCGGCAATGGTTCCTACTTGCCTTACTTCTCCCCGAGTGGCGGCCACCTCCACTATTCTGGACCAACGATATCAGTAATTAATTGACGCGGCCACCCGGTCTGACTGGGCGCACTCCCTCAATTCAGTAAGCTCATCCAGCAGGTTTCTGTCTGATTGATTGAGGAAGATGGGTGGCTGCGAGGCCAGATGTGGCGCCCAAGGGCGACAAAGCCGTTACCTTGAGCATGTGGGCTTTGATGGATGTCCACACCGAGTTGAGCCGCTGACGATGGGTATGCATTGGTGGAACAGTGAGATCGAAGTGTGGGTGGGGAAATCAACTCTGCCTCTCTCACGTCGTCTCTTTTCTCTACTTGCTATGGATTAGTTCACTGACGAAGCCTCAGAATGTGCTTTCCTACCACTCAGTGGGCGTTCTGGTTCGCACACCATCCGACACTTTCATGAGCTTGTCAGATGAATAGCGTCTGTAAGGTACAATCTCTTGATACTACCCACTGGTTCTGTCCACTATATTTCTACAGTCTGACCCCGATACACACAACTCCTGGAGACCCCGCTGACAAATAGCTATCAGGACTTCGACTGGAAGTACTAAAGCTATTCAACGAGCTATGAGCTCGAAGTAAAACCAACTATTCCCTTTTGGACACCACCTACACAACATGTTGGTCATTGTCCTACAAAACACCAAGCATCACGCAAAGCAGGTCAGCAGTGACACAATGAGCACAATCAGGAGTGTACCAACCACCGACATGCCAAATGTCCGGCGTCGCATCACGAAGTACTACATACCTGTTTGCAACGGCGTACGAACCATACCAAAGGGTGAGTCTTCTTCCAATCATCCACGGCTCCGAGTACAATCTCGGGATGGCTTCCCCACGTGCCCGCCGCCCTCCTGCGGATGGATGGAAACACCAGTCTGACCAAAGGGTTGGCTCCCAGTGGCCCAAGTCCACTGTACCCGTGGCAACGAACCATCCACTAGACGATTTGTGAGGCTTTCACTCCCAGTTAGCCTTTTCCTGAAACACAGTGTCATGTTGAGTACGCTACGTCCCTCGACGTGAGGCACACGTCGCACGCATAACTACAGGATCGCGTGCCGATCGACATCCAAGTACCCGGGATGGCTTCTAGAATAGAACACATTGGCAGATGTGTGTCTGTCAGTCGCTAGGTTTGCTTCTGTGACACCGGAAAAGAACTATCCCGGGAAGTCCCACACCAAGTACGCCTGCCTTCTTTTGACGAAGATGGTTATTGAAGCGGAGGTTGTTGTTCACGCCTTCTCGTGCCCCCTCTTTGCTGACCGTCATCCTCACCAAGAGGTTTTGCGATGGCCTCAGAGTCATCAATAACAACCACACTCCCCGCTGACATAGCAGTGGTCTACCCCCTATCTTTGTCGACTTACGTACCTATCTCAACCTCCTCACCACGCCGTAGACCAATATTAATCACCACACCCATTCGGATAACCCCGATCTATAGTACCCGAGATGAAAAAGAGGGTGTGCGAATACGGGAAGCAACCATTCTACCCACGCCAAGGAAGCAAAATGAGTTCTCGAGTCTTACCGCTTATGATTGTAAGGGCTGGAGCCGCTAAGATTAAGGGGGATTTTAGAGGTAAATAGGTAACAGCGCTTATGGTGTTTGATAGCGGGAATGGGGCATCTATCTGCGACTATGGCCGCCTGGCTCCCCTACAGTGAGGAGGATGAGGCGAAATTGCATCTTACTTGCGCTTTGGACCAAGTTTAACTCACCGGTTGCGATAACTTTGCGCTTGTGAAATCTTTATCCTTGAGTATCATCGATGCAACTAGGAGAACAACAATGGGGGTTCACGAAGGTTCATTGTTGTACAACCTCAGTTGTCACTATTCTTTCTGTCACACACTGTTCATGGAGACCCTAATTCCTCCCCTTTGTCCCTTTGCTTTGCCAACTTTCTTTCCCGCTTCGGCGCTTACGCCGTTAAAATTCGGCAGACGACAAACAATGCGCCACTAAGCTACCCATCCGAACCGAATTTATTTAGAAAAGGGGCAGGATTCCGCCTAATCGGCCCGGTATTTGATTGACACTGAATGCCATCTCAGTAAGCCGCCAAGATCTGCTTGATAAAGGGGCAAGGAAACATGGAAGCTATTCCTGACCAAATGGGGTGTAGAAAAGGAGGGATAAAGATCTGAATCTGAATATGATCTGATAAGGGTCTCAGCGGCCCCCTTTTGGGTGCTGATCTCGCATACAAGTAATGAGTTCTTCTCAACCGCTACCGTGGTTGAGGAATAACGTGATACGAGGGACATGAAACCACGCTACGGAGAATTTGAAAGACACACATCGCATGATGTGATGATTTGATATCCCATGCAGCCAAGCCACGATAGGGGACGACAAGAGGCGTCAACGTGGGATATGATCAGACTTGTGCAATGCGTGAAAATACACCGTGATTGTAATGGATGTGGATTTTGTTGACGCGTCAGTGGAAGAGGCTATGATTAAAGGCGGGGAAGAAAGAAAAGAAAAAGAGAAAAAAAAAAAAAAAGAAAAAAAAAAAAAAAAAGAAACAAGTAATGACGGTAGATCAAGCAACGGGGGACTCAAACCGGAGGCGCCGCCCGATGGCAGCCGCTCGGCTCCGGGGCCGAACCACCTCCCTGCGGCCGCACCGCATCGCGGTATCCGGGCCCTTGCTGTCGCGGAAGGGACTTGCAGCCGGCGACCTTCAAAGGTTTTCTGGTTTCTTTAGGCGATTAACCCGTTAATTCAATCCACCTTATTTCCCCCCATTGACGGCTTGTTCTCCCATTGACACCAGCCTCAATCATGTCCGTCCCTCCATTGTTCCTTGAATCAGCAAATTTCAGTACTGAACCTCTCTCACGTACCTACGCACGCCAATAATGAAACCCAAGACTTACCATCAGCACCACCCGCGCCGGAATCCAGGCCGGCGGACCACTGAGCAGTGAGCACCTGAGAAGGCTGGCTGGCTTCCTTATCAACTTACTAATATAAACACTGGATAGGGAGAAGATGCACACATGGTTCAGTGGTAGTTCCAGTCATCGTAGTGCAGTAGTGTCCCTTCATACCTGCATTAGTATATCAGCGCATTGGAAATATTGCTTTCGGTGGCAGATCGACAGGTACGTTGTTACCCCACGCTGCCCTGTCATGATTGAGGGCAACACTCGTTGATACCCTGACGGCCGTTACGTTAGAATTCCATTGGAAGAGTGTTAAATGTTAGAAGGGCCAGTCCTTGCCATTTTAAGGTGGAGGAGAATCTGAATCATTCAGTTGCAGCGTAGATCCCCTGCCTTACTCACAGTTGACAGTCCAGGCCTCGCATCATGACATCGGCTCCAAGAACGGCTGGACTGTTGAAAGCATCAGTCCTTCCCCCTTTGAGACTAGGCCATGAAAGGGCTGCCATAGAACGAGTTGAATCCAGAACTCACAGTATAACATGTGTAGATGGTAGAAACCCTAGCGTCCCTCTGTTTCCTTTCCGGTAACCAAGAAGCATGCTTTCAGCTGTAGATCCCCCAACCCAAAGCGCCATGTTCCCGTTCTACCAGACAAACCCAGATCTCGCTTTCCAATCAACCATGAAGGACCCCGACATCCAAACATGGGCGACGGTTGGGGATCAACATGGCGGAAGCTGAACAAAACATTACAAAGAATGACTGAGAAAGAAGGCTTTTAATGATAACCTGCCACGACAGCAAGGGCTTGGTGCCCTGGCGTTCAAACCGCGCCGCCCATTCAAAGTTAAAGAGAGCACACCCAGGAGTGTGAGAATATCAGACTTGCTGATTGAGAGACCCCCTCGGGGTATACTTCCTGGCTGTTACTTATTGCCCAATAACGACTTACGTACGTCGGTACTCGATGCGAGCTATCCGACAATAAGTTCATCCTGAGCTCTGAAGCTAACGATGCGCTGCAGTTGAAGACCTGGCAGGCTGCGTAGGTGGCTTGGTAGGTGGAAGGGCTCGAGGGATAAACGGACACTACCTTCTAAGCGCTTGGCTAAGAAGTATTAGGTTGAGATAGAAGCAGTAAGCATTCTGGTGTACAAGTGATTTCCGTCAGTTGTAGTCCAGGAATGAGGAAGTCTTCTCTAACGGCAGTGCAATGGGTTGACCGAATACAATCAGTACTTGCCCCTTGGCCCGTCGCAGACTGATAACTCGGATAACTGCACATTTTGAAGTTATCTTCCTTACCAACACGACGGAAATAAGAACACGAAACGGCGTGAATAAGCAGTTATGCGTGGCTTTGTTAGTGTCGTTAGTGTGTGTGGGGGAGGCTTACCCTGAAGTCAATCATTTCCCTCTTTTGAAGGCTCGACCGCACAACCACATATGGCTTGGCACCCGTGACTGAGAGAGATACTGATGATAACCTCCTCTCTTGGTCCCAAAAGTTGTGTATCACAACACATCCAGTTGACCAGTTGGATGCCGTGCTGGTGTAGACTTTCTCTCAAAGTCACGGAAACCGGTGTCATTCACAGCAAGTACCTCAACATTTAGAAGAAGTCGCCTCTGGCTGGGGGCTTGCTAAATACGACACCACATTGTTATTGCATGTGAACCGAGGCTCGCCTTGAAGGCCGCTGAGGGTGTAAGCAACCTGACAGGTTCGGCATGGCGGTAGCCGCGACGGCTCGTTCCGCGGGTTTCCCTATTCTTGATACAACTCGCTGCAACACCTGCCAAGAAGGCTGGTGCGCCCACGGCCTACATGGATTGTAGTACAGAGTAAGCAACTTTGCGAATCAACAGAGGACGTAAGACGGCTAACAGGAAGCTCCCCTTTACGGAATATTTCGGACTGCGGCTGAGGTGTGCCGGCCCAGCTTGACGTGAGTAGGTTGTGTGTCCAGTTCGTGGGGTGTCAAGTTGCGTAGCGTAGTAAAGTCTTTTTTTGTGGACCAGTAAGCAGAGGTGCCCTACTTACCCTTATCCAAGGTCACTCATCGGGAACATGTTCTGTGCAACGCCCAGCTTCGTGGTGATGACCGTCTTTCGCGAAACACTAAAATGAAAAGCCGTGGTCATCTCTTAATGGCAACAAACGCTCAAAAGACCTACCTAGCTGTGGTCAGAAAAATCAGATGTTGGAGTGTTGTGATAACAGCCCGTTGTTGTGGTGTCTAGCTTACATCCCCTACACTAGACTTTGGCTTGCATGCCATAGGGCTGTGCTTGGTAAGGATCTTCACTCACCTTGAGGAAAGAAAGCGTTTTGTGGCTTACACATCAACAAAAGATACATGTTGCGTCCTGATATGAGGCCACTGATGCGCAGCGGTACCCAATTTGGGGTGGTTCTAGCCGTGTCTGGTAGTGTGTATGCCAATCATTGACATCAGCAACTCCTATTCCAAAAACATCATCAGCTCGGAACTGACATATTGGCGCAGACGGAGAATATCCTGACGAGGAGTGGACTGCGACTTGTTGTATTACTGGTCTTTCTTTTGCCAATTGATGTTGCTTTCGAGATAAGACGTGAATAGAAGAAAGCCTCCCGATCTTGAGAAAAGACACGGCATCTGGAAGAGATCCCGCGTTCGCACTTCTTGCGGCTGTCTCCCTCTGGAGACCAGCATGGGTGATCTCATCGGGCTTGTTTGCCACCTTTCACGGAGTCCGATCTAGCTTTTGATGGAGTCCATGTCAATATGCAAGGACGGCGGAGTGTTGTGGATGTGGCTGACCTAGAGTTGGCGTGCAACTTGGCACGCTTTGATAGTCGCGCGGCCGCATTACCCCAGCGTCATCGTATCTAATTTTAAGGCCTCTACCGGTCGCGAATGCAGTGATTCTCGGTCCCGAAAACACCCTCGATGTGACCTAAATAGCGTCACAGGCTGCAAGATGACCATAAGCTCAAGGTGTAGGGTTGAAAGTGCCAGACTCGTGCAGCGTTGGCATTTCTGTTGAGGAGCGCTTGGTGCGGGGCATGATACCCGTATTGGTTGATGAGAGGCAGGAAGGCTTCCCGTCAGTTCAAGGCTCAAAATGTATCAGATATCTACCGGCGAATTGGTGGGCTTTGGAAAAGGTGCTGTCTTTGCGCCTCACCCATGGTAGAGCTTCGAATCGTCGGCACTCGCGCTCCGAACGTTGTATTGGAGACGGTTGAGGCTGGCCGGTATATGTCTTTCAAGGGCACAGCAAGGCTCAGAAGATATGCCCAAGTCGGGAGCTATGGGGTCTAGAGGCCTAGAAGCTCCCGCATATGTCTCGTTTCCTGAGGGCAAGCGCAAATGTCAAGGCTTCTAGGCGATTGGCCAGAAAGAGGGCACATCGTATAATGGAGATTGTCCCGAATAGGTATCATGATTCTCGGGAGGCCGGTTGGTGATGACATGTCGGCTGTGCTGATGTAAAGCATGTTGCGACATGGCCGACATAGACCCGCACAATTCTCGTCGCACTTGTCGTACACTTGCTCTCTCTCTGTTGTCGGAGATGCCAAATCGATGACAGCGGGGGTTTTGGGGCCAAGATGCCGGTACACTTGGGCTTCGTATCATTGCAGCTGGCGATGCACGTGTGTCGTTAAGTATAGGTTATGCATGATGGGCTATCGTTGTTCTGTTGGCCTCGTCGGTCGCCGTCCTTGCTCTTTTTGCTGTAGACTCTAGGCTTGTGTAACTGTCGGTTATGCGACTCCCACGGCATTACCACTACAGAAGGTCAGCTTCTATAGGCCAAAGGACAAATGGAGAACGATAACAGCAGCGAGCGGAGCATTTCGCCGAAGCGATATTTAATGGGTAACTTGTTGGCGGCATTGATGCTGATGTGATGCTGTATCGGATATTGCGGCATATCCAGTCCAGTGTTGGAGCGGACGCGCCTGCGAGGTTCACGGCTCTGGTTCTCGCCGAGATGCGAATATGAGCCGGTGTGGTATTTCTGTGCAATTGCTTTCAAGGTGGAGGAATGAAGTCAAGCGACGGAGAAGAGGTACAAGAAACAGCCGGTGATGACGATACAGCTAAAGGAAGAAACCTGAAGTAATTGGAAGGCGAGAGTGGGTGAGGGGAGGGTTGAGGTGGTGCGCCTGAATCACTGAACACCCTGGAGGGGACAAAATGGCGGGGTAGCAACCCAACCCTAAGGCCGTGTTATCGCCGAAGCAGGTTTGACTTTCGCGGAACCTCGCTCGCCTCGATAGCTGCTCTTGCACCACCAACTCCAATTTGAACTGCCATCATTCGTGCAACATCAGGACGCCAGTGCCGTCTTCTCCATAAGAAGCGAATACCTGCTGAAGGCATCTACGATTGTTTTGGGGGTTGTACTATTCGTGACTTCACCATCAAAGATGCTTCGTTCGTTATTTGGGGGTTGTGGTGCGGTGTTGGGACCTTTTCTTCAACCCCTACTCTTACGTAGAGGAGAAGAATATGGGTAGAGCAATTTAGCGGTTATAGGAATATTAAAGTAAATGCGCTCCGATTATTACATGTGAGGGATGACACTCTGAACCCACTTTCCCGTTCCTGGCGCCTGTTGCCCACTTGTTCCAACATCGAGATCATCTAATAATTTTTGGATAAGAGCATTGTCGTCCGCTGATTTCATGGCCGGCTCCAACTCGAAGCAGAAAACATCATGGCCGCGCCTGGTCCTTCCGAAAACCCAATGTCTGGTCCAAATAAAGTTGCAAAAATTGTCGAGTTTGTGGGTGGGCGCTAGGAAAGAGCTAGCGCAGATCATTGTGTGCACACTGTGATTGGCTACCAAGGACGAACGAGTTCCTAATCAGGAAGGAACCAAGAGCAGGGAAGTGGGCTAGCGTTCGAGGAAGTGGGTTGAGATGGCATCTTTTCATCTCGCTTTTGGTCCCGCCTGCTTGCTTGAAATTCGCAGTGAAAACTACAGTGGACAGCATGGAAAGCAAGAAGGACGGAGGCTAGCCCACGGGGAACCGAAATTCCGGATGACAATAACAGAGGCAAGAGTGTCCTTCTGTTTGCCAAGTCGGGGGTTGCAGTCGCTCGTTCACACACAACGATTACTGTACTTCAGAAGGAAACACTCGTGATGCGATGGATATCCTCAAAAGCGGTGCTTTTTCTTCAGGCAGGCACCATCAATGTAGCATGCGGCAAGAGGAAGCCGGGTAGGAGTGACTTGATGTAGGATTCATCTCGAGAGAGCGGAGATATTGCGAGCACGGTTTTGCATGCGAACGCCGCATGGTAGTCCGTTGACGTTGGATAACGCTTGATGCAATTGATAATTGATTCCAGCGATGGGGAGGCTACATGTGGCGCCATTGACTTCACAAAACCTTGGTGCTGCCTCGACATTGTGATTGAAAAATATAAAAGCGATTCCTATGGTATATAAGTCAGGTTTCTCTACACAGCTTTCCATGCTCCGTTGGTGTAATGGTTAAGCACTGTCCTAATCCACCGTATTGTCGTCGACGCTGTCCGCGGCTGTATGCCTGGCGTGGAAGCTACCGGTTCGTATCCGGTACGGGTCACATTTTTTAATCTTTTTTCCCCCCTAGTTTTGCTTTGTTTGCCTACCTATCACGTACTAAGAAGGTGTGGCATGTATGTAAGTCGGTGTATCTATCTACCGTTTCGAGGTAATTACTTTTTTCTTACTCCAACTGTGGAAATATTTCTTGTTCAGACTCCAATATGATAAATTTCCTCATGCTGGTGACTTTTTGCAAATGCAAAAATAGGGTATGTTTTCAAACGCCGGCTGTCTTTCATCGCCAGAACCTTTGATCTTCTTCTACCTTCTTCCACCTTCTTTCGCATTCTTTCCGCTTCTTTCCCGCTCTAGGGTGATTTGGGCCTCGATACCCGCGACATAAAATTAAAAAGAACACGTACGTAGAGGTACTTACATCACACGGATAGCACTTCTTCCCGGCGCCCGCTCGCATCCGCACCGCCCGACCAAGATCCGACGGTACGCTTTTTCCGCCCCTTCTATGGCTGCGTGAAAGGGATCATACTTTAAGCTGACCATGGACCGCCGCTTTTTACGCTGGGGTCGGAAGCTGGTGAGCTAGAACGGGCCGGGTGACAGACAGGTCAGACATGTGGCCAGTTTGGCAGCCCGAGATAGTAGCTATTGGAAAGATGGAACCACGGTATGATGGTAGCCAAACTTGAGAAGATTGTGCCTAGCTCTTGGTCAATCAAACACTCATTAGAGGACCAAACGAGCTCCCATCTTAGAATACGTATAGAATCTACAAGGGTAGCAAGAACACTCAAGCACATGGATCAAGAGAACTAAAAATGTGTTTAAGCCGAAGCTTCCGTTGTTGTATTACTTGTTACTTTCGAATACCGTGATGTGATCCGCTTTGATTTTTACCTTCCGAAATAATACAATGTTCTGCCAACAGCCCATAGCCCATTCGGTCCATGTCCAGGGGCATAAAGCCAACATGCATAGCAAATGCAAATGAAAAAATCAAGAGACCGATTACCAGCAGTCCCTACAACCGATGCTGTCCCGTATACCCAGCTCTATTCTTAAATCAAAGATGCAACTGTGCTCCAAAATGCTGCCCGTGTGTACCAGCCCCGATTCCCAAACCGAGGATGTAAATCCGTTTCCATATCCATGCAAAGCCCCAGCACGAGGGGGCAAAAAGACACAAAAGAAAACATGCAAGTATGAAACTGATTCGAATCCCCATAATGATATATACCCTCACAAGTGGTTAGTACTCGTCGTCGTCTTCGTCGTCGTCGTCGTCGTCGTCGTCGTTGTTGTTGTTGTTGTTGTTGTTGTTGTTGTTGTTGTTGTTGTTGTTGTTGTTGTTGTTGTTGTTGTTGTTGTTGTTGTTGTTGTTGTTGT
>MU859450.1:0-15191 GCA_033297205.1 Pseudoneurospora amorphoporcata
TCCCGTCTTATGTACCTATGCCACGCCGTCGTCGCAGGCACGACTTATTATCTAGTATTGGTAGAACGTAGTCGAAAAATTCATCATCATCATCACCTAGCCTCCTCCACAAAAGCCCATTGCGAAAGACACTGGTCCACAGGCCCAGGGCTTTTCTCACCGCTGATAGGGGAGATTGCCCATCGCTTCAGAACTCCCATCATTTCGGATTTCCCTCCCCCAGCATCGTGTTTTTCACTGCTAGCTGTTTGAGGCAAGGTCTGAGAAGGACGGACGGAAGACCGAGGTTGCCGAACACAGAAGGCCTCTTGCACAACGCTGGACGAGAAAGGAGAGAGAGGACCGGCCGCCCAAGTCAACGCCGACGATCTCGACCGCAACGGGACAAACGACAAAAGTCACCAACGCACCGTGGAGTTATAAAGCATATCGTGTCCCATGTTTGGTGCGTGGTGGACGGCGAATGAACAATTCCGCGCTTCGGTAGCTGCCGATAGGTTGGCATATCGACATTAACGACTTTTGGAACTTATTGACGGCTTTCTCCTCCAGCATCGAGAAAGGAAATTGAAACTTGGCCGAACTTGCTCCCCGGAGCACAGACGATCCGACACCCAACCCAACGATCCCTTGGCACCGGCGGCCGTCCTATCTTGCCGCCGACGACAAATCCCCTGAGCAGCGTTGCATTGCAGTGTCACGGTGACCGCAGCGCAAGCCCTGCATGACTTCATCACCCTACCTTATCTTGAAGCGATATGTAGCTGAAACTGCCTACAAGTGTCTCTCGGCAGATTCCTTTCCCGACCTTTTCTTTCGGTCCTTCTACTGTGTAGCTTGGTCAAACTTTTGGCGGATTTCATTCCGCCCATGGGACAATCGATTATTCGGAAATCGGAACTTATAAACCACTGTACCTTTCTCCACCATGCTAGCCAAGCTGTGTCTCGGCGCCAAGTCATGGTCCAAACCCAAGTCGCTCCTCTCCAACAGTTTCAAACACAACTTCACCAAAAATCACTGCTTCGAAAAGCTGACTTCACCAGTAAACTCAGCGCGCCCAAAAGGGGGATTTGTGCTCGGGTTAGCTATATGCTGGGTTGTGGTGAAATTGATCCGGCGGTTTTGTGAAGAAAACCGCAGGTACTTGAGTTTCTGGCTTGCAAGAGGTGGGCGGAAAAGGTACATGTGGTTTATATATTCCGAATATTCACTGCCGCCCATGGTCGCCCACTGACACGCCCACGGGCACATTTACTTTACCGTGTCCTCCTCTTCTTCTTTTTTCCCTTTACCTGCCCTTCTTCACTTCTTCTCCATCCTCGGCTCGACACCTTGAAAAAGGTCTAGCTCATGACGTGGACCCCGAGTGGCAGACTTTCAGCGAAAACTTTTCAGTGTTCATCCATCACCTCTAGCCAAATCCGTTAGGTCCTCCTATCCTCTTTACCTGCATTGGCCTGCGGCACTTACTGTAATATCCCCTCGTGTGGGTCACTGCATGGTCTTGTGGTCTTGGGTAGGCAAATCGCTCCGGCATCCCACCACAGGCGTAGACAAATACTACTACACTAGCTCTTCACGGAATAGCCTCGGCCGCTGCTTGACCCTTTCCCTCGATTTCAGGTTCCTCATTCTCCTGGCTTCAGCAACGATCATGAAGTGTTTGTGAGAATGCCCAGGAATGCCATGGGCTATGGCATTTCCGACATACACTATTATAACGTTGACCTCGGGAATGCTTCTTCCCTGGTGCCTCTTATTTAACGGCGTGGTTCATTTCGTACAAGTTTTATGTTTCCCGCTTTGATTTTTACGCCTACATTATTCACATGGGTGTCAAGCTTTAAGACATAGACTTTCACATCTAATAATCAGCTCAACAAGGTTGCGAGTGGAACCAAAAAACGCAAATGACTCGGTGATCGAGTTTCGTAAAACGGTTCATGCATTGCCAAAGAACCTTAAAAGGTCTGGGCAGCTGGTAGTTTGCACTCCAAGAAGGAAGATCCAGGTCAAAAAGCACAAATGGCAAGAGACGTTGCAGCTCATCGACCTTGCCGGAGTTTCCAGCCAAAAGAACCCGTTCTTGGCTACTATAATGGATCCCGAGGGCCCCGTGGCATCACATACGCTACATAATAGGACAGTGACTAGGTAGACCAAAGGTGATTTGGCTGCTCACCTAACTACTCCGCTATTCTAGGCCCTCTCGGGCACAACTTTGGAACCATCCTAAACTCTCCCTACGTGCCGGAACCAGTCCTTCACCTTCGCTACTGTCTTGTCTTTCCCTACAGAAGAACACCGGGAGCAGAAGCGCAGGCGCCCGAGTTGTAATCCAAGCGGGTATCTCATCCTCACCAACCCACCACCAAGCCCATCTCGTACACTACACCAGGTGCGGGCCGCAGTATTACGCCATACGGAAGGTCAATCTTCTTCTGCTAGGTAGACTCTTCTGTCCATCTCCGCTGCAGCCAAGCTGGCGCCAGGTCCGGCACAGCAGCCCACCGGAAACAGACCTCCCGTACGGGTCCTTAACGTTAGCCATCATCATCCCCTGCAGGACAAGCAACGCGCTGGTACAAGGCTGGTTCCTCCCCCGCGCTGTTCATTCGCTTCAAGCTGGAGTTGCTGCATGTGATGTTACATGTAGGCCCTCCCCGATAGCTTTCCTCCCTCACTCATCTTGTTAGCAATTAACACCTGCTTCTACTGGATCTGTTAAGACGGACCGACTCCTGGCCTGCCCCTAGATAGAATAGGGCAGCGGAGACTGGGGACACTGAGCGTCAACAAATTTTGGTGGTGGGTTGGTGATGAAGGCCAAATCTCTTATGTAAGGTAGCCACACTGCCCACTTACATGTGTTTACATTCTGAGAAGGAATTCAGAATTGTATGTTCCCGGCAGGACCCTTGAGGTGGTTGATCCTCGCCCACCCTTCCGGTCATCAGTCTCAATTCGGAGGAGCAAGACCACGGTGATCGACATCAGATCTCGCTAGACGGGAGCGACGCCTTCTCCACCTCTCACTAAAAAGCCTGGTTACGTGCATTCGACCACGCGCGCACACAGAGCAGCATTCGATATATATTTCTGCTCTCCTCGCTTTCTGGTCCACACCTCGCTCCCGGTTCCCGGTGCGGCGTAGTTGTGAACCCCCGTCGTCCCGCCAAGATGGGTTGGACATACAACACCACAGATCCCGATGCGCCTACAATAGGCCACCAGATCGCGAGCGTTGCCATCGCCCTTACCATTCTCTCCTTGATCACTGTGTGTCTCCGAACCTATGTGCGAGCGATTTTGCTCAAGGCCATCGGGTTCGATGACTGGGTTATCATCCTGACATGGATCGCGGCGGCTGGTTTTGCGGTCGTGTCAGCCGTTCGTGAGTAACTCCTAAGACCACGAGGATCAATCTCGTTCTTTTCTGACAGGTGAATATAGAGACGAAATGGGGCTTAGGATTGGTACATATGGCGGATTTTCCGGACCAAAATCTGTACCATTTTAATATCGTAAGTGCCTATGGTTGTCAACATGGGACGGGAGCCTGGTAACTAACATTCCTACTCGCAGCTTCAATATATCGGCGCCCCTTTGTTAGTTTAAACCCATCCTGACGGCTTATAGTTGATGTTCCAGGAACACTGACCTTGAACACAGTTATATCTCGAGTATTTTCGGCTTCAAGCTCGCCTTGCTCACCTCATACCTTCGTTTTATCCCCAAGGGCATTTACCGGTACATTACCGTCGGCGTCATTATCTCTTGCCTGCTGTTTCATCTGTCATTCTTGCTGGTCCAGCTTAACCTTTGCCAGCCCGTGGCACGACAATGGGATCAAAGCATCCCGGGCACTTGTCTTAAAGGAGTGCCGTTCTATACTAGCATGGCGTCGCTGACTATGATTTTCGATGTCATCTCGTAAGTTGCATCCCCAAGTTCTCTCTCTCATCATCACGCGCTAATCCATTGGCCCTTGCAGTATGCTTCTCCCATTCCCAGTTCTCCTCGAATCCCAAATCCAGGCGCGGAAAAAGGTCGTTCTCCTTGGAATGTTCGGACTCGGCCTCTTCATCACCGTCATTCAGATTATCCGCATCCAGACCGTCAAGCGCCTCGTGAACCCAATCGACTCCGCTCCTTTAATCCTTTGGTCGACCGTCGAGAACAACCTCGGTATCATCGTCACGAACGTCCCAACTCTTGCGCCCTTAATCAAGTACTTCAACGAGAAATCGAGAGCCGGCGGTACCGGAAGCCGAACCCGTGGAACAAGATATCCGAACGAGATTGGGTCCCGCTACGCCCTGCAGACGTGGAGGACGGGCAAGAGCAAGGGGTGCGAGAAGTTGGAGAGCATGAACGACATGGACGGCGGAAGTATCGAGGGCCATGCGAGCAAGGGCGCCAAGAACAGCACCGAGTTTATTCTGGAGGGCGGTATTACGAAGAAGACCGAGGTGGTTATCACGCGAGAATAACACGTTCCTTTTTACCTGGTTGTTTTACAGCGAATACAGCAACAAAAAATATCAATTTTGCAAAAGCGAAAACGATATTCGGACGATTTCGGACGTCAATGTTCCGAAAATGTTTACATATAATTTTTTTTTTTTTTTTTTTTTTTTTTTTTTTTTTTTTTTTTTTTTCCAGCAAAGAACAGAGCAACATGGAAGGTAAGGGAAAGCACCTTATTAACATTTAACCTCGTCGACTGGCTTGACTTGACTTGACTTGACCAAGACCACATCATCACCATTACCATCACTACTACTATCACTATCACCATCACCATCTTGAGAATGATGAAGTCTGAATAAATGAATGAATGAATAAAGATAAGATAAGATAACTATGCCTCGTACCTCGTACATAAAGAAAATAAAATAAAATACGCAGAGTGGGTGGGGCATTATACCCTCTTTTTTTTTTTTTTTTTTTTTTTTTTTTTTTTTTTTTTTCCTATGTTAAGAAACAGTAGGAAGGAACAACGCAAGTAATAGTTTAAGGACCGGGGGGAAGGGGAGAGGAGTGCATATGATTATGATCTTTGAGAAGAGAAGCAGGAAACTACCTACATTACCTAAGTCTAGGTAGTTTAAAGTTGGAACTTGGAACACAAGCCGAGAAAGGGAGATTGTGTTCAATCAATGACAGAGAGATCGATAGATCGATCGATTAAGGCGCGCGTACCCGTCTATTCAGAAGAAATATCGTGGTGGCTGGGCATAAATAATCCACCTTCTATTCTATTCTATCCACGCGGCGTGATGGCTCGATATGTTCGATATGCCACGCCAGCTGACGGCAAGGAATGCATTGCATTGCATTGTATGTCAAAGGTTGGAGATAATAAATGACTGAGGTGTCTTCGTGCCCGATGATCGTTGAGCTCGGAATCAATCACGTCAGTCGAATCTGCGGCAATGATATGTCAAATTAACATGGAGAAAATCAACTCCCGCTGGACACCTAATGAAATGAAATGAAACCCGCCTGATCCCATCCATCCATCCCCGGAAGGTGAGCTTCCTGACGACCTGACCCATAAACCATAACCCATAAACCATAAACCCGCCGAATGCCACCCCTTGCCCATTGAAGGGCGCCGTCATGTCTATCTGTACAAAGTATACAAACGCAAGAGAAACCCATGATCGCTCGTGCTCGTCAGTCATACCCCGTCCTGTTCGCCTGTCCCAGTACCAGATTCCCTGATCCATTTCCATAGCCCTTTCTAGCGCCGACCCGTGATATGATGTCCCGTCAAACATAATGAAATCCATATTCGATGACCGATCCTGTGCCCAAGTCCTTTTTTCATTGCCATGCACCGTATCCCATAACTATACCATGTAATCCGTATCCGATAATCATACCTCGTAGATGTAGACCCGAGCCTTACCCAGTTATCACTCTGCAGGCCAAGCCCACCAGCCCTCTCTCCCTCCATCATCCTCTTGGTCCGAATCTGGAAGAACACCGCCTAAAGTTATGTTGTAGACGGTCTCGAACGCTCCCACCGTCAGATCCAAATCCTCGACCTCTGGACATCTATCCGGTCCGCATCTATCCATCACCTTTGCCTGAACCCACTCATCCTTCTGCAAGTCCCCTTGTTGTCTAATCAAGATTATGTTTCCACACAGCGGGTTCCTCTTCCACTGGGGATCAAAAGAACCATCGGGTAGGTTTCGCGGGTGGAGTTTTGCGGAATCACGTTTAGCGGCCTCGTCCCAGATTTTGTAAGAGATGGCAACATCCATTGCGTCCGTTTTGACGTCCATGCCGCAAGCACCAACGCGGCTGGAAGGGGAGTAGGACGTGAAGGTCGCTTGATGGACGGTTAGAGGAGGGTCCTCGCCGAGTGGTGACGGGAGGGGAATGTCGCTGTCGCTGTCATCGTCTTTGTGGTGGTGTTTGAGTCCAAGTCCCAATCCAAGGCCGAGTGCCAACCCAAGCAGCAAGAGCAGCAGAAGCGGCAGGAGAAAGAAAAGACAAAACCGCCTTCTGTTCAACCCAAACGGATACCTCTTCTCAGGCGGCAACAGCCTCCGATTAACCCATTTCCTCACCCTCTCTTTCTCCGTCAGTCTCGGCGGCGGGGGCGGATTCGGAATGCTTCCCAGCGTCGTGACCGTGTGCGTCGGCAGTATTCCTCCTCCTCCCTTGCCATGTCGTTCCGGATCCAACCCCCCCGCAAAACTATTCCTCCCCATATACCCGAACCCCAAACTCTTTCTCCAGCCCGCACTGATGACCCCGCCATGCTGATCATCGTTGGGAGACGTGGCCTCCCTGGAGTCCTTCTCCCCTACCGGATCGACCAAACTGAATAGCGAAGGAATGCTCTTGGAGCGCGGCTTGTGCTGCTTCTTGACGAAACTCGGTTGCTTCCTCGCTTCGAGGAAGGGAATCGACGAAAGCAAGTTGCGTGTTTGCTGCAGCTTGCCGCGCTTGGGCGGGTTTCGGGGCGTTTCCCATTCGGGGAGGTAGCGGATGCGTTGCTCGACCTGGTGGCGGGTGTTTGCGATGTACGGTGGTTCTTCTTGTGCTGTTGCCTCTGGGGATGTATCGAGGGGTGGAAGGGCTGGGAGTGGCCGCGAGGAGACGGCCGTGGGCGCGGGACTGGGGCTGACCATCCTAAGGCCTGCTGCTTGTCCTTGTCCTGGACGCGTGGGAACTGGGGACATTGGCAAGATGGAGGATATGGGAGAGACGGGCTCTGGGTCTGCATCGTCGGCACGGGAGTAGGTCGTCGGGAAGTCTGGTGGATGGGATTGGAGTGGCGACGGTAGAGGGATGGGGAGGTCCCTCTCAGATATGTTTGATGCCATCGTGGGCTGTCGCTGTGGTCGTTCGCTTGAAGGAAGATGTAGACTTAAGGGATAAAGATGGTGGTAACGATGGCGCCGCCCGTGACTGAGTGATTTTGGGTAATGACGATATTGCCTTGAGCTACTCGTCGAATACGAATCCCATATCGTCTTGTCGTCGTGCCGTGATTACTGATTGTGTTAATAGTGATACTCTTGTTGCAGAAAGATAAGCGGAAAGTGCGCAAAGTGTGCAAAGGGAGAAGCGGGAAAGAGAGAAAGAAGCAAAGGGAAGACGGAGAGCCGTGTCCCGTCACAGACATGGACAGACCGACGCACAGTAACGATGGAATGGTTTCACAAGCAAAGGCAAGCCAGTCATAGTTGCCATCAGTCGTGCTCGTGCCAGTCACTCACGGCAAGTAAGCAAGTGGTGATGGAATGCGGCCTTGCTCTCTGGACGTTCTGGACGAGGGAACCCCGCCGCTTGCGAACTGAGGCGAAAAAAGGCACCACCTACGTAGCGTTCCATTCGGAATCCGGTTGAATCAGTCAGGTCCCGTCAATCATTGAGTCGAAACAAAACAAGTCTCGCCCGTCCAGGCACAGGGCGAGACTTATTTTGTACAGGGAAATCCCCGCCTCCGTTGTTTCATGTTTCAGGCCTTGCATTCCCCGCTATTCGCTCGCGGTACCTGCTGTAGCGTCAACGTTTTAGGGCCTCCGTATGTATACCCTGCGCAACTGCGGCGCTGTCCGGCACTGCCCTGCCCTGTCCTGCCCTGCCCTGCCACTGATGACTGGCATTTGCCGCGGGGGCGGCGCATGCGCTCGGTGCGGGAAGTGGAAACACTCACAGGTAGGTAGGTAGGTTGCCAAGAATGAAACATTTCGGCCTGTAGCGGCCGGTAGTTTTGGCTCCACTCTTCTCTTCGGTGTAAGTCAGCGCCTCCACTGTACAGAGTATTAGCGTTATAACCAGCAATCTGGTTCAATTTCCTGTATGCTTGGGTGAGTGATCTCTCCCCTCCCGTCCCGTCATCAACTCAATGGAACTTCCCGTCCGGCTCAGGCTGCTAGCTACACCCACCCGTCGTACTACCTGACTTGTACAACCTTTCTGTGCGAATCTGATCATCCTGGAAATTCTGGAACATCCAATGTACTGTACGAGATAAAAGCCAGATTACCTACCTAGGTACCCTGTTGATTACGTGCATGATTACCTACCTACCAAGCACAGGCCGAGCGAGCTTTTACCATCTCAATGGCACGACTCGCACCGTCGCACGCCAGAGGGACCAGAGGGACCAGAGGGACTAGAGGGACCAAAGGCCACACAACCGTTCCTTTGATTTTCTATGCAGTCAGTGGTGTACCGTGTACATGAACATTAGTCTAGTGACGTGGAACTCGTTCGCAGGTGCGAGGTTGAAAAAGCCGCAAAGGCATGAACCGCAAACATGCTCATGGAAGGGCAGGGCGGGCTTCACAGTTCACACAAGTCAAGCCGGATGGATGCAAGCAAGGAAAAGAAAAGTGTAGGTAGTTTGATCTGAGCGAAGGAATATATATATATATGGGTAAAAGAAAGTAGAGGAAATTTTCGGGTCGATTGGCGAGGGCTTTGGAGTTAACTGAAATAACTTTGCGGACTTAAAAAACCGGGTTGGTGGTTTGGTGGTTGACTGACTGACACTGACACCTGGCAAACCGTTCCGAACAATGTCAAGTGGTTCTAGAAAGGAAATTCCAAACACCAAATTGAGCAAGCCAAAATCCGGCTGTCCTCTTTATTTTTTATTTTATTTTATTTTCTTGTGACAAAAAGAAATCATGTACACATGACTCCGAGTTGACATGTTTGACTCGTGTGAGTCAAGCCCCCCCGGCCCTTGTCCCGGCGCGGCGCGTGTCCGGCTCCGTAGCCGTTACTTACTGTCGCCGAATCTCCGATTTCTTTTCTCCTCCGTTGTCCGTTGTCCGGTACCGGAACTAGCTATATCAAAAACGGCCTCTCGGTACAAAAGCGAGCCAAGATGTCGTCTGTTCCTGGGTTTTTTCTTTAACTTTATCCGGGGCTGCCGGAGGCAACCATCGTCAATAACGGACGTAAAGGAAACTTGAATGGAAGAACGCGATCAAGCACGAATGCAAGCAAGCAAACAACTTCACATCCATGCTTCCCTGCTTCGATTAATCACCGGTCAATGGACGGACGGACGGATCGTACGTACGTAGCACACTTCATGTTTTCATGGCCCAGCGGCCGTCATTATTCTACATTACAAGCCACCGTAGCTTGTTCCTCCTCATTCTCCTTCGTGTTTTTCTCCAAGTATGTATGCTGCTGCAAAGAATGACTTAGAAAGGGAAAATAAATGCATTGATAGGTAACCATTCATCCCTTGCCTGCCCACAAGTTAACTCCATGCCAAGCCATGCCAAAAATGCAACACAAAGGAGACGTTTCCAACGTACAAACCACCACCGGGTACTGCATCCAACGAGCCAACCAACGAACCGGCACAGCCAGTTCAGTTAATCCCTTCTCTTCCTTGTCCTTTCCCTCACCTCATCCTAATCAAATAGGCGTAAAATACCCCGGCACCTTCTCATTCTCATACTGCATCGGCCCCGAGCTCTCAACAGTCGGATAACTGCTCGTCCTCTGATGACTCGGATACCTCGTAATCAGTTCCCTCGTCTTGCCCACGGGTACTCTCCCCGCGTAGACCACCTCCTCGTAAGCAGGTGATGCCTCGCCGTAGTGGCCACCACCGTTTGCGTTGGCCTCATTGGGCTGAAGGTGATCTCCCCCTCCACCGCCGCCATACTTCTCATTCTGATAGTGAGGACTAGCAGGGTTACCGACCATGGCGTTGCTAGGCGCCAGCGCGGGATCGAAGTCGTTGTGAGAATGGAAGGAAGGGGGGCGACCACCCTTACCGAATTCCTGACCGCCTTCGCCGCGGGTTTTGGGCGTTGTGGTCATTCCCATCAAGGCGCCCATGACGCCGATGAGGACGACAATGATGTACGTCAGCAGCAGGCCGAGGGATATCAGAGCTTCCTGAATGATGCCGTTGCGGAGCGATCTGATCACTTTGCCCACGGCCTCGTTAATCTCGTCGGTTGTTACCGCGCCGGGCTTGGCCAGGAAGCTGTTGATGTCGCTATCGCCATCCGTGCTCTGCGCCGCTCCGGTCGAGAAGATGTCCTCGTCGAAGCGCGGGAGTACGACCTTGGCGTGCTCGTGCATCCACTCAAGACCGGCTTGGATGGAGTCGATCTTGCGGCCGACGATGCACCCCACAATGTCGCGGGCGATGTCGAGGAAGACGGTGTCCTTGAAGACGGTCTTTAGGGTGTTGTCGATTTCGTTCTCGACCGTGGTCAGCGTCTCGTTAACGGATTCCGTGGCCTCCTTCAACCAGCCGAAGACGTTCTCGTTCATGTTGTTTTCCATGTGGCTGACGACCGTGTTGGAACTGTTGGCCCAGTCGGTGCTCACCTGCTTCAGAGTCCCGACCACGTCACCGGCGAAATCGCCCACATGCGCGGCGAGCTCGGGCGCCTTTTGCTCAATTTGCCGGAGGAGCACCCACTGGCAGAAGCAGGAGAAGAAACCGGCGATGGCGAGGGACAGCACGAAAAGGGCAGGCAGGGAAGTGGCGTACGCGACGGCCCATCTGACCAAGAGCCAGTTCTTGCTGCCTCTGTCAAAGCACTTGTCGGCGATCTTGATGCCGCTATCGGCAGTCCAGCGGCGCGAGGCTATGTAGAGAGCATCATGGGAGTTAAAAGCGTCGTCGTTGATTTTCTTGACCCGGTTCTTTTCGCGCAGGAAGGCGCGATACTCAAGGTAGCCCATGACAACCATGGCGAGGACGGCCAGGATGATGATGACGATGAAGAAGGCGATCTTGGCTTTGTGGACGATGGTAATGAGGGACTCGAAGAAATCGCGGAGGAAGGAGTTGTTGGAGCAGAATGATAATGCCTGCTTTTCCGCAGTGGGGAACATTTGTTCGTCGACTTGGACTTTGGAGAAGGTATCATTGATCTTTTGTTTGATAAGGTTGAAGGGCATGGCGAGGGCGGACTCGGCCAGGTTTTTGGCTTGGTCAAACGTCGGGATCTTTTTGTCGAGGGCATCCAGGCCACCGACGACGCTTCTGGCGTCGATCTTGATTCCCTGGAGATCCCTGATGCGATTGTCGATGTTGAGGTCTGGAAAGTTGATGGGTTCGTTAGAACCGCCTAAAAGGCCAGCAACAGCGCCGACGCCCTTGTTGAGGCTCTTTTCTACATTGTCAATCGCCTTTTGGAAGCCCTGAATGTCTTCTGCAAGACCCTTGGTGACGGCCCCAATGCCCTTGTTGATTAAGTCGGTTGCCCCTTCCACCACTTTGGTAGCCACGTGCAAACCGCCGTGGATGAGGGCTGCCACCAGACAGGTAAAGGTGCCAATGTACATGTTGAGCACAAACATAATGATGGCCTGGACGCCTGTGAGGATCATCCTGAGCACTGCTGACATTGCGTCAACCGCTTTTTGCATGCTGGCGGCGGCCATTTTGTTGACGCCCTTGGACATGTAATGAGGCATAGAGGCCATGGCGCTGCCGACGTCTTCAACCTTGGTGCAAGCCGAGAGGGCCTTGACCTTGGCGTCGCCAATGTTTTCCTTGAGGCTTCCCGTCAGGAGGATGACCCGTACCAGGACCAAAATCAACAGAATCGTCCACCGGTTGAACCATAGCTGTGATAGCCTCGCTCGCAGGCCGAGATATGGAGTGATTTGGGGGTCGGTATCAGGGTGCGATTTGAGCTGGTGCTCGTCCGCTTGACCATGGTGAAGGTCGACGTTTTGCCATGGGGTTGCCGTATTAAGGGAGGATGGGACTGGAGGAAAGCCGCCTCCATATTTCTCATTGTAAGCCATGATATGATGTGTCGTGTTTCTTTTCTTGAACCAGCAAGATGGGGTATGTAGTATATCGTGGAGTCGTCTGCTAATCGTGCAAAAGTCGAAAAGGTCGAAAAAGTGAAAGCGAAAGCGAATGCCGTGATAGCGTGGTGAGTGGGTGCGCTTGTAAAAAGACCGACAAATGGCTGGTAACCCGTCTAGACCAGCTGGATGATTACTCTCGAGAAAGAATTACTGAGCCGAAGACCGGAAAAAGGAAAAAGGAAGTGCAAGTGACCAAGAGAAAGGACCAAGAGAGAAGAGAGTCAAAGGAAAAAGAGAGGGTATCCAAAAAGAGAAGCGTTGCCCACTATGAACGCAGCATACTGGAAATATGAATAGGTGAGGAGGAGAGGGAACAATAGAAAGAGGGTGCGTCAATAAGGCGACGGACGGGACAATAAGACCCAGGCAGGCCGGTAATGACTGACTGGCCCGGGAGAGGCTGGTGGACCACAGGATAAGTCGAGAGTTGGGATGACAGGTGATTTGCAAATGAACAATAGGCGCACCCGGTCCCAGAATAGAAGAAGCCCCATTGTTCGTGAAGGAGCATTGCCTTTGTTTGACCTTGTCTGCGTGGAGGGGTGGTCCCGTAGCCGCGGTCGTTGTCTAAGCGCCGGGACTCTACCAGCCAGTCGTTCTTTGTCGTGAACAGTCAAAACCCCGGATTTCCTTGGTGGAGAGCTGAGGTCTGGCGCGCTTGCAGCCGGGCCATGTTGTTTATGAGGCATGGCCACCTGATGGGCTTCGGGAGGGCTCATCGTACATAGTCATCTTGACCTCGCGGCAGGATGAACAATGTGTGCCGTTGTCCACCTCGCACAATACTTAGAAATCTCCCACCGAGACGAGACGGTGATGCGCGTCACTGTGAGACCTTTCACCTGTGGAAGAGTGAAGGTCGAGAGTCATCGAGGGTGGTCGCAAGATCTGGCATCGTCAAATTTTGGTGTTTCCGATTTCCAAATGCGATCGATGCCTTCCGGGAAGTGCAAAAGAGGAAAAAAGAAGGTCGCACTCAAGGCGTTCCTGCGTTTGTTTCAACCGCGGCCTGTCCCCCACAAATGATTGGTACCTGACAAGGGTGGGGCCTCTACACGCTGGAGCCCTGACAGCCAGTGAATGGCCTGGAGGCTCTGAAACTGAAAGCCCAATGACGACAGCCCGACAAGGGGAGAAATTGCAGCCAGCCGGGCGCTTCCATTCTGCCGTTTCAAAACATGTTTAGGTCAGAAAAAAGGCATCAATTGCGAATGGGTTCAAGTGACTCACGCAAGGAAGGAATTGCCGCGTTCATTTAACTATTGGCGGACCGCCGCTTGTTGTTCGGTCCATGGTGGTTTGCACGTGGTGATGTCGGGTCCGTCATTTCTGTGGGTGGACTTTGTTGAAGCGGCAGGCAGACGGGATGGTCTGTGCGTCAGAGGCACGTGAGGTTCTGACGGTCTTATCGTCAGACCGGTAAGGCGATACTACCTGAGGACCGGAGCATGATAAGTCGATAGGATAAGCTTGTAAAGTGCGCTATGCTACTAGGTGCGACATTTGAGATCAAGTAGGTATCCCTCCCACCCTCTCTCTCCGCGTGGTGTCTTATGTGTCTTAAGAACTTGTTCCCCCGCTCGAGTTGATATCTTTCTTTTCCCCGTACCTTCCTTCCTTTATCTCCGCCCCAGGCGCCAGGCCTCTCAACTTTTTCATCCCAGCTCACTCGCCCGCTCTCGATTCCCGCGCCCTGCGCCAAACCTGAATGACTGGAGGCACAGCTAATCATTCCGTCTATCTAGGATAGAACATTGATAGGGGCTACTTGGCAGATATACCACTTTGACCGCGCCTAATTTCATCACCGACATCCGAGAAGTCAAGGAGTGACTCACCCCTTGCTCGGGTGGCCTGGAGTCGTCTCTTATGGGGCGTGGTTGACGGCGTGTTTTCCACATTCTGATGAAGCCAGCTCAGATTCCTCCCGTAGAAAATCAGAAAATCTAGTACTCGCTATCACACTTGGCCTCTTGACCTTCCTTTTCATCCTTTTGTCATGAGGGCTTACACGTCTTTAAAGTTAAAGGTACCTATTGGCAGCTCTGTCAGGGGGTTTGACGGCTCTATCAGGGGTTTTGACGGCTCTGTGAGGACGGGAGTCCTGACGGCCCTATTAGGGGTGTTGAGTACCTAAATAATTCCGTCCAGCTAACCAGTTGCAATAAGAGGGCGATTTGCATTTGGGAGGGGGGAGGGGGGATTGCAGTTGCAGCAGTCTAAGCTATATAGCTCTTATCTTTAGACCCATATCGCACGCCAGATGCCAATATCAATCTCGGCCTAGAAGACACAGCTCACATGTATAGCAAATTGAAGTTTGATACTCAAGAAAACAAGACCTTATCCAAGGAATGCCCCGCACAACTACCTTTAGCTAAACAGAAGCAAAACTCACATTCACCATTCGTGTATTACTAGGAATGTTTTTGGTGCTGCTGCTTCAACTTGTCGTACTTTTCCGAACTCGCCTTCGCGGCATTAGCGGCTGCCACATGGGTTTGATAAGTGTTCGCGCCTTTCGCTTTTAGAACATCCCCGTACGTGGAGTTGAAGTCCGCCCGTTTGTTAGCGTGCCTGCGGGCGTGTTAACATAGGTAACCTTCTTCTGGAATAGCAAGCATATACGCGTGGTCGACTTACCTTTCAGCTTTCTTAGACGCATCTCCTGCCAGAGGCGCTAGAACTTGATGGCCGGCTTGGTAGTACGTTACGCCGCTGACAGTGCCTCTCTTTTGATTAGGGTCGTGTAAGGGTTCTACGAGGTTGACACGCAGGTAGGCCTTGTTGGGAACTTGTAATATTCGACAAGGAGCAAGAAGACTGAGCCAGTCTGGAAGCTA
>MU859451.1:0-15147 GCA_033297205.1 Pseudoneurospora amorphoporcata
CTCCAGATCAATGGATGGAATCCACGAGACAGAGATCCCAGCTATCATTACCAGCTGGTCCAGAAAGCCATTGCAAAGGTCACAGATGAGGCCAGAGCAGATGTGCTTCAAGAATACCTGTCACTAAAAAGACAGTCGTTCGATACAATGGAGTCATTCCTGCAACGATATAACGTTTGTCGTAAACGTATAACTGAAGCTAACCTCAATATCGACGACGATCTCGAGATGGTCATCCTGTTCAACATGGTTAGAACCTAGTATCCCATTGAGGCCCGCCTCTGAGCCATGGATATGGAAACAAAGAAGCTGGTTCCATCAGTGTTTCTGGGCAAGCTCAGCACTATCAGTAACAGCGAGAAACGTAATCCAACCCTTAGTGTCTCTACACAAGTCAATACCGACAACAAGAATGCTAACAACGATAAAAGCAATAAAGACAACAAGGATAAGAAGAAAAGAGAGATAGAGAAGTGTTCCACGTATAGTAAAGACATCACGAAAGGCTACAAACACTTCGATTGCGGTCATCACAGGAACCCTAAGACCACAGACTGCTGGATGTGCAATCCAGAAAAGGCGCTAGATATATAGAGAAAAAAGAAAGAGTTGATAGAAGCTAAGTCTGGCACGGCAGCAGCTACGACTAATACGAACAATGGCCTTACCCATCCCTCATCAAAGAGCTCCCTTCTGTACGGTAGCGTCAATAACTTCATGGCACTAAGCTATAACGATTCTAATTCTAATAATCAGGATTTTTGGTAGAGCCCGTAGCCAATACAAATGCTAAAATCCAATAGGCTCTCAAGGTATTCAACATTAACAACGATAATACACGTGATAAGGTTCTCTACGATTCTAGATATGCTACCAGCATCTTCAACTATCTTAAATAGTTTACAGAGATACAACCACTAAACGAACCATCAGACACGTAGTAAGCAATGGCAACTCCATATACTCGTACTATAAGGGCACAGTAGAGTTATCTATGCTAACAACACATCACGGGATAATAAGAGTGACAATTAAAGACGTACAGTTTTGTCCTGACGTTCCAACTAACCTCATCACCTCTGCTGGTCTCCTCGATAACGGTATGGAGTGGATAATGAAAAGCAACTAGATTTCCTACGGTAAATACACGATACAATACAACTGGGCTGGCAACGTCCCTACCCTCCCTACCATACCTCTTGTTACGAACTTAAGTAATAACGCGGACCAACCAAGTTGTTAGGATGTGACAGCCCCGCTTACGATAAGATAGTGTGACGTAGGACCAGGAATAGGGACAGGAGAACGCCCGAAGGGCGCTCACAAAGAGGAAGTGCTCACCGTGAGCAAAACACCATCGTGAGCAGACACTCCAAGACTAAGGCCTCAGGGAAAGGCACGGAGTATAAAGGAACGACTGGAGAACTCAGATTTTCAGATAGTTCGACAGTAGTCAATTGATTATTATCACCGAGACACGTATAACGCTACCATACTTGTTGTGAACCTTTTAGCTTCACCGAACGACTCTGATAGTTTAATACCTTCAGCTATCTCACTTAGGCAGATCAGACTGCCGTTCGTCACACCTCTTAACAACTTCGACCAGACATACGAGCTTCCCAGAGCTCTAATAGCCTCGATAACGTACAAAACGATGCACAAACAACTAATGCACGTAGGTAAATAACAAGTCATTAAAGCTTGTCAGAAAGTAAACATCCTTATAACTAGACAAGAGGAGGATGATTGTAAGGCATGCAATATATCAAAAATGACAGATAAGATGCTAAAGGTAGTCTACAGTACAGCAGCGAGAAAGGCTCTACAATACGTACGTGTAGACGTCACTAGCCATAACTAGCCAGGCTATATAGGCGTTAAATACATCGTACATTTTACCTATATGGCAATAGCTCACAGATGGGTTCGCTTCGTGGTCAACAAAGGTGATGCCTTCAGGGCGCTAATCGAATAGAAGAGATTCGTAGAGTTATAGACTGGTTTAAAAGTCTGTGTTATAGGCCTTGATGGAGGCTCAGAATTCAGATTGGCGACAACAGAGTTCAAGAACTCTAAACTCGATAAATGGGTCAAACAAGAGGGCGTTGAGATTTGGAAAACAACACCTCATACACTATAGATGAACGGCCCAGCTGAACTAACTAGCCGTTTAATTATAACAAGAACTAGAACCGTTATCTAAGAGAATAAGATTCTTATAGTTCTCTAGCTATTCTTAATAGATGTAGCTATTAGAATTATGAATCTACTACTAACCAAAGCAAATATAGACAAGATGAGTCCCTATTGTGACGAACAGCAGTCTGATCTGCCTAAGTGAGATAGCTGAAGGTAGTAACTATCAGAGTCGTTCGGTGAAGCCAAAAGGTTCACAACAAGTATGGTATCGTTATACTGGTCTCGGTGATAAAGATCAATTGACTACTGTCGAACTACCTAACAATCTGAGTTCTCCAGTCGTCCCTTTATACTGCATGCTCCAGATGCTCCTCCCGTAGTGTGGTGAGCCTGCCCCGGGCCTATAGTCGTACAGCCTAACCCCTTTTCGGCAGCTTGTGTTCCCAGGCCTGGTTAGCCCGCGAACTCGCTTAAGTTCGTAACACGATGCCTCCCCTCCCTAGCCGTTGTCCTCGACGGCTTGTTGGGTCATTCCGGTCCTCTATCTACTCTTATTCTCCAGTACTGCCTTCCTGGCTTAGATACAGTACGTTGTCCTTCCTCCACCGTTCTCCACTATGTCGTCTTCTCGTATCCAGAAACGTCCGTCCAAGCCGACGTCCAAACGTCGGACACTGTTGTCTAACATCGAGAAGTTTGGAATCCTCGTAATGCCTTGCTCCTACTGCGCCGAACGCAACCTTCCTTGTAGGAAGCTTTCCGATGATGCGAAATGCAGCGAGTGCGTTCGTCGAGCGCGTCCTTGCGAGGACTTCGATACTGATGCTGAGCGTAGGCCTCTCCTTGGAGCCTGTTGACGTTTTCCTGACCCGTCTTTAGTAGCTCGCGTTTCTGCGGCGTACGACCGTGTGCGGCAGACGAAAACCGCGCTCCTGCAGAGCATTGAAGAACGCTTAAAGCAGTTGGAGGATCTGAAAGCGCAAGTGGCTCAATTGTCCGCCTTGGAGAAGCAACAGCAGGATTTGGCTTTCCAAGGTCGCGAACTGTCGTTGCGTAGCATGGCCGAGTTGGAGACTTTGGAGGCGGAGGAGCGGGCTGCTGGCCACGAGCCAGAGCCGTTGGCCATGGAGCAGCCAGTGGAGGGATCTACTTCCTTCCCACACGTGGATTGGGCTTCCTTAGACGTCTCGGCCTATCCTGCTTCCTGGTTGGCCAGCCCTCCGCCTCTGGGCGGTCCGGGTTCCTCCGGTGGAATTCCTCCAGCTTCTCAGGGCAACTCAAATTCTTGATGGGTTCCCAAGTGTTGTCCTCGGGTCCAAATCCATCCCATTTGATGAGGTACTCCAGTTCTCCTTTTTCCAGTCTCGAATCTAAGATCTGCTCCACATCCCATTCTTCTTCCTCGTCCTCGATGCTGGTTTGCGTGTTGACGCGTGCGTTTTTAGGTGCCGGTTCCAGTAGCGAGACGTGGAATGCGTGTGATCTTAGTTTCATGGTGTCGGGAATGTCTAGTTGAAATACTACGTCCGAGATTTTCTTTTTGATTCTGAAAGGTCCCGTTCGTCGGTCGTCGAGCTTCTTGCTAGGTCGCTTTGTCCTAAGGTTCCTGGTGGATAAAAGGACTTTATCCCCCTCCTTAAAGCGAGGTTCCTCGAGCCTTTTCTGATTGTAATAGTAACCCATCTTCTGACGCACGAACTCCAGCTCGCTCTTGAGTTTATCGTGAAGCATGTGCAGCTTCTGGGCCTTAACTGCGGCTCTGGGAACGTTTGAATCTGGTCCTTCCAACTGTTCCATCTCGTATCCGTAGTTTGCGAAGAAAGGTGTCACCTTCGTAGTTTCTATAAGTGCAGTGTTGTATGCCAATTGTGCCGCGGGTAATAGGTCTACCCAATCACTTTGTTCGAAATTGACATAATTCCTCAGATATTGTTCCACGATCTGGTTTATCCTTTCGGCTTATCCATCCGTCTGGGGGTGATAGGCCGTTGACAGTTTACTCTTGGTACCGAGCTTGGCCATCAATGCCTGCCAGAATTTGGATGCAAACCTGGTGTCTCTGTCCGTGATCCATTCCTTCGGCTATCCGTGTACCGAAGTGACGTTCCGATAGATCACATCCGCAAGTCGTTCTGCTGACCACGTTTCCTTATATGGTAGGAAATAGCTCCACTTGGTCAGTCTGTCCACCATCACTAGGATACTGTCGTACGTGACTCCTGTGGCGGTGTCGGTGGACGGAGATAACTTGGTAATAAAGTCCATAGTTACCGAACTCCACGGTCGTTCCGCGACTTCCAAAGGTTCCAGAAATCCGTATGGCTTGTGTCTTGCAACCCTGGTTCTGCTGCATTGCTCGCAGGCCTGCAATGTTCGAGCCACCGTATTTTTCATCTTGGGAAAGTCGTAGTGTTGCCGTATCCGTGCTATAGTTTTCGTAATACCCATATGCCCTCCAATCTTGGATGCGTGGATATCCTGGATGAGAGCTTCTTGCTGCTCCGGCCATACATAGGCCTTGCCGTGGTACCATAGCTTGTCGTTTTGGAGGACGACGCCTTCCTCCGGGTGGTCCTCCTACCTCCGTCGCTCCTCGGGAGTGGCGGTGGTAGCTTGATAGCTGGGGCCCTGTAGTTCGGCCCGATAGACGGCGTAACACTCTACCCATTCTTGTAGTGGGTGTACGAGTAATCTGTCCGGTTGTTCCTGGAACAAAGGTATAGAAGCTTCGGCTACATCTTTCACATGGTCCGCTCGTCGACTGAGCGCGTCAGCCCGAGCGTTTTCTGATCCCTTTTTATAGTTGATCTTGAAGTTGAATTCCGATAAGAACTCGGCTCATCGTGTTTGGCGGCCGTTGAGCACCTTCGTGGTCCTGAAGTACCGGAGATTGTTGTGGCCGGTGTAGACTTGTACTTCATGCGTGGTTTCACTGAGGTATGGTCTCCATTCTTGAAACACTTCAATGATGGCTAGGAGTTCCTTGTCATGGATGGGATAGTTGCGACGGGGTCCTTCCAGCTTCTTCGAGAAGAAAGCTACAGGGTGTAGTTTCCCTTGGTCATCGCGTTGTCCCAGTTGTCCTCCGATAGCGTAGTCCGACGCGTCGGTCTCAATTTTAAAGGGTTTGTTTGGGTTAGGAAGTTTCAGTACAGGATCTGCAGTGATCGCGTCGCAGATAGCCCTGAAGGCTTCCTCTTCTTCTTTTCCCCATATGAAAATGGCTTCTTTCTTGGTGAGTTCGTACAATGGTCTGGCGATTTTCCCGTAGTCCCGTATGAACATGCGGTAAAAGTTGGTAAACCCCAGAAATCCGCGCACTTCGCTCGCGTTCCTGGGTACGGGCCAGTTCCGTACGGCTTCCACCTTACTTGGTTCTATTCTAACCTTATTTTCCGAGATCAGATACCCAAGAAACACGGTTTTCCTCATATGGAATTCACTTTTCTCCATGTTAACAGAGAGCTTGTGCTCATGTAGTGCGTCTAGCACTTTCTTCACGTGTTCCTTGTGCTCTACAAGAGTCTTGGAGTAGATGAGGATATCATCTAGGTAGTAAATGGCGAATTTGTCGAGGTAGGGTCGAATCGCGTGATCGATGACAGATTGGAATGTCGCAGGTGCATTGGTCAACCCGAAGGGCATAACGAGGTACTCGTAATGTCCGTAGGGTGTACGAAATGCTGTCTTCCATTCGTCTCCTTCCTTAATTCGGATATGGGCGTAGGCAACGGGTAGATCAAGGCGCGTGAAGTATCGTGCTCCTCCTAATTGACTTCGAATGCGCGAAATCAGGGGTAGGGGATAACTGTTTCTCACGGTCTCCTAATTCAGTTGCCTATAATCAACACAAAGGCGTAGCTTTCCGTCCTTCTTCGGCACGAAGAGGATAAGGTACCCTGCTGGCGATGTGGATTCCCGGATATGTCCTCGTTTCAAGTTTTCGTCCAAGTACTTCCTCAACTCTGCGTTTTGCTTCTCGTTCGTGTGATACACTTTGAAGAACTTAAGCTTGGCTCCTTCTTTGAGCTTGATCTCATGGTCCCACGGTCCTCGTAGTAGTAGTCCTTCAAGGTGCTTGCTAACGAAAGCCGGGTGTCCGCGATATTCTTCAGGAATTATCGCCTTCGGCTTTTCCGCTTGTTAGTTTTGGTAATAGTCAAACTTGTGCTAAGCGTTAACTGCCGATACCTCTACCAACGTCACTAACCCTTCTTCCGTAACCTTACCGCTTTTATCGATAGTACAAATCATAACTTCTTATACTACTTGCAGTGGGGCCGTAGGAACATCGCCGTCGGGGCTTGCTTCCTTCCGTGCTCCGGGTTTCCCATTAGTAATTGGGTGCGTCCGAGGACGCAGGCGGCCACCATCCTTCCAACTGATGTCTGGGTCGTATACAACATACTATAGGTGCCCTAAGATCATATTGACGAGGAGCAGAACACAACAACTACAACACACACAACACACCCAGAAAAGCTGCAGTCAAGACTGGGAGGCCGTGAGCGCGTAGCCGAAGTGTAATACTCGACGACAGGAAGACTTTAGAATGGGACTAAGTAGGCAGGACGAGGAATATGGGCATAACGACAAGTTTCTCCCTATAACCAGAGAAAGGGGAACAAAATGAGGGTATGTACGAGGACGTAGGATCAAAGACGAATGTTTTTCATGAACGTGACGATTTGGCTTGATGACTAAAAACTGTGCTCAAAGGTTTCTGACGAAGAAAAGATGTCTTGTCTGTGTTGTCTTTTCTTGTCCGTGAGATCTTGTTGTCCTTTTTTCGTCCCGCCTGTTCTTCTTGTTCACTGAGGCAAGAGGAGTCTTATATACATGCGAGCCGTTTTAGCAGCCTCCTTCCATAGCTCCAAACCAGGATTCCATACTCCACCATCGCCAAGCACGAGGCTGTTCCAAGACCGAAGTTGGGGGGGGTGGCTACTGCACCCCAAAGCAATATCCTTAGATGGCCCCATATCGACGACGTCGAAGCTAATTTCGACCGTCTTTCCTTCTACCGTAATAGGAAGTGGTAACGTTTCCCTCTTCACGATCTAGGTCTCGAAAGGTCCTTTTACCACAAAAGGTGCCTTCTTCTGTTTCCAAGGGATCCTCAGTTGGTTAACGAACTTGGGTGAAATGAGGTTCAACTGAGCTCCGGAATCTACCAATGCGAGTGCTTAATAGTTTCCCCAATGAGCCATGACTTTAAGTCGTTGATCATCTTTCCCTTCTTCTACAGCTGCGACCTCCGTGAATGCTACGGAGTCCTAGATCTTATATTTCCGTCGGCTGCTTCGTCGGATGATCCGTTTTATCCAGGGACTTAATTTTCGTCGGGCCTCCCTGAAGGCCCTGAGCCGTTTCCCAATTCCTGGCTATAGTCGTCAAGAGCGTCCTCTTCTACAGGTTCATGCTCGTCCAGCAAGCTGTATTCCTGTAACCAAGCTAGATAGGCGGCTTTTTCATCCTCTGTGCTGTCGAATGAGTTGATCTGTCGGATGTAACGAGCGACTTCTGTCTCGTAAGCCTTAGCTTTCTGTCTTATATGAATAGGACAGTCGGCCGTTAAGCACCATCCCCAGTGGGAATCAGTATTTCCCCAGCCCGTGCAGGTGTATACATTGAGCGGTTGGACTGTGAGCCTTCTAGGGAATAGCTATTCTTCCTGTCTTCCGAATGGTCGTAGGCTGAACGCGAACCATTCGTCAATAATGATGGTGTCTTGGGGGTTGCCCCGGCTGTAAGTGCGGGTGACTGGCTTAGGTTGTCTATGCGTGTCCAGTCTCCTGGTAGGCTAGAAGCGGTTGTCCCGTTTCTTCCCGTAATGCTCGTAGCACCCATCGGTAATGCATTGGAACCACGGCATCCAATAGTATGCGAAGTGGAGAGGATGCATCTGGGCGGTGTCTCCCTTTACCGGCCGGTAGGCTCCTATCTTGCCGGGAAGGTCTTCCCAATCGATTGTCGGTTTTCCCTCAATGACGATTGTGCGTTTCTTCCAAAAACCGTCCCACGCCTCATTTTCCTGGCTCTTCCGGCGGTATTTTTCCAAGGGGTCTATCCAGTGACCAGTAGCTGAGTTGTCGGGGGGTCCGTACAGGTTGATAAAATCTTGAATATCGCTTCTTTCAGTCTCAGGCGTCGATGGTGGTGCTGTAGATGGGGAGGTACCTATAACGTGTGTGATTGTAAGGAGTTTTCGATCCACAGTCGCAATACAGCTGACTTCTTCCCATATCGGCGCCCGATAAATCTGGAGGTCCTCTTAATTAAGTCCCTAAGGTAGCTGCCACTAGTTGTCAGGGTCTGCATCCATAGCTCGATCTATTGCGTCCTCAAGATCGTCTTGTCTATATTCAGCGCTCGCGATTTCGATAACTCTTACTCCTTCCACTGCCGCAGCTTCAGCTTTCTTCCATTTCAACTGCCTGGAAGCACGGCAATCTCTCTTCATATGTCCCTTTTTCCCGCAGTTGAAACATGTGACCTGAGAGCGGTCCCGTTTGCCTTGGCTGGCTTGTACAGCGTCGATTTCTATGGGTCCAGAGTGGGTGGTTCCAGAAATGTGCGTGCCCCAGGTCCGCTTCTTCTTGGTGTTGTTACTGTTGCCGCTGGACCTGAGAGGAACGAAGGCAGACGTCCTGCCTTTCTTCTCTTGCTCGCGCTGGAACTGGCGGTCATCGATATAGATAGCCTTATCCATATAAGCATCAATGGACTCAGGCCTATCCTCCTTGTAAAGTTCGTCCTTGACTCTTTCCTTAAGACCGTTGTAAAACAACTGCATCAGTCCATCGTCGTTGATGTTGCTGCGAAGCGCATCCTGCTTGAAGAGTGCAGCGTAGGCTGAGGCAGACTTAGTCTGGCGGAGATGGGTCAGGCGTTCCTGTGCGCGTCGAGTCTCATCCTTTTCTCCAAAGACTCTGGAGAGTGCTTCAGTGAAGTCGGCGTAGGAGTTTAAGGCTTTCTTGGTAAAGTCCGAAGCCTGGTCTCCGTTTTCGTAGTAGTCCTTGAGGATGAGCTCGTACTAGGTGAGAGCTTTATCTGTAAGTCGAGTTCCTGCGTAGGTGACCTTCTCGTATTCAGTAGCAAACTGGTCGTTATAGAAGTCGAAGTAGGTTTGCATCTAAATCAAGAATCCCGCGAGAGCGGCTTGCTGGCCGTCAAACTCCTTGGGTGCGGACAACTTAACTCTCTTGCGTTCCTTGGGAGAAGTTCCTTCTCCTGCCTTCGCCTCGGGGGCGCCGGATCCGACCTGGAGCTGCGACTCCAGCTTGTTGATGCGGTCCTGCATAGCCTTGAGCTGCTGATGCAGGGCGGTGACGTTCAGGGGTTCGCCCTGAGTGGTGGTTCCGGCGGAGGAAGACATGGTGAAGCGAAGATACCTTCAGTACACTATCTGAGATAGGCCAAAGGGAGTAGTCAACGTGTGACGAACGGCAGTCTGATCTGCCTAAGTGAGATAGCTGAAGGTAGTAACTATCAGAGTCGTTCAGTGAAGCTAAAAGGTTCACAACAAGTATGGTATCGTTATACTGGTCTCGGTGATAAAGATCAATTGACTACTGTCGAACTATCTGACAATCTGAGTTCTTCAGTCGTTCCTTTATACTCCGTGCCTTTCCCTGAGGCCTTAGTCTTGGAGTGTCTGCTCACGATAGTGTTCTGCTCACGATAGTGTTCTGCTCACCGTGAGCGCCTGCTCACTATGAGCACCTGCTCACGGTGAGCACTTCCTCTTTGTGAGCGCCCTTCGGGCGTTCCCCTGTCCCTATTCCTAGTCCTACGTTACACTATCTTATCGTAAGCGGGGCTGTCACATCCTAACAACCTGGTTGGTCCGCGTTATTGCTTAAGTTCGTAACAATCCCATCTTGATAAGCCTGAGTTTCTCAGTACTAGGCATAGATACCTGCCTTTTTATCAACAAAGATAAAGGAGCATTGATTATACTCTACGTCGACGATCTTCTCATTGCAGCACAGAAAAACGAGGATATTGAAGATACCGTCAACCAGCTGAAATCCAGGTTTAAGCTGAAGTCAATAGGCGAGGTCAGAACGTTTCTTGAGTATGATATCGTTCGTAACAAAAGGGAACGCACGGTATTTGTTTCACAATAGCGATATGTGCAGGCAATCATTAAGAAAGTTTAAATACGATGGTTTAAAAGGCGCTAACACTCCATGGCCACCAGACTACAGGATCCATGAGGGTGCAAATCCAGCTATCGAAATACTAGAAATCCAGAAACCCTACATCAAGAAGACTAGCTCCGTTAACTATGCATCTATGGGCTCACGCCCTAATATCACATATACGGTCAACAAGCTATGTGAGGGTAACGCTAAACCTATAGATCGTTACGACTACGTGATGCGCCATCTTTTCAGATATTTGGTAGATAATTCAGATCTGGGATTACTGCTGGGAGGACTGTCGTTTCCACAGCAACCAGACCTCAACTTCAGGACATACGCAGATGCCTCATATGCTGATGATATTGAGATAAGGCACAGCATAGCTGGGCATATCGTATTTGTTACAACTGGACCAGTTTTCTGGAAATCAAAGAAACAGGCTTTCGTTACTCTGAGCACAACAGAAGCAGAGTTTACCAACCTAGTCCTAGCAGCCAGATCAGCTGACTGGGTAGCTAAGATGCTGGAGGAGCTGGTTATGGCACAACCGCAGCGCATCCTCTTTACAGACAGTGCCAACGCGAGAGCTACGGCTCTCAGAACCCCTGGAAGGAACCACTATATTGATATACGGCTAAAATGGGTTACAGAACAGATAGAACAGAAAAGGTTTGAGGTTATTCACATACTAGGGACGGATATGGTAGCCGATGGCCTAACAAAAGGTCTCAAAGCGGATAAGCATAGAAGATTTGTAAAGATGCTGGGCCTAACTAAAAGGGAAATCCCCTGGCTCAACACCAAGAAAAAGGAGTCGTGATAGTTTACATGTACATAGATTATCTCTGTCAGGTCTGCGGGGGTGTGTGAGAAGATTCTGGGCGTTTGCTGCACAGACCGCTAGTCCTTTGCGCTGCAGGGCTCTTTGCCCTGCACCCTTCTTTGACAGCGGATCTGGCACCTCCCAGAATCCCCTCCTTTGCAGACCTTCCTCCTCTTTGTATCACCAGCTCTATATAGCTGGTGATCCCCTCCAGCTTCAGATAGCTGGATCCCTCAATATCATCATTCCCATCATTTTCGTGATCCATCTCATAGTATCGCCATTGATATGCCCGTTAGCATTACCGTTAGCATGCTCGTTCGCATGTCCGCTAGCAAGGCCATTGGTAAGCCCAATCATGTTCGCGTCTCCGCTGTTGTGCCTGGCCGGATTCTGATTATGGCATCATCAACCTCGATGAGATTACCGGAGGTATGGTCATTGGTAAGCTTCTTAGGGCCACGCTTCTTGGGTTTGTGACTCCTTGGTTTAGCCGTAACAGCGTTACGAGCTCTCTTTTGCTGCCTGCGCTCAAGCTTGGGATCGTTCCCGAGCGCAAAGTTCCGTTTCCGCTTATCAAGCAACGAATAACTCGGCTCCGGGGTCCCGGTCGTATTGTTGATGCCTTCCGACAAAGCAGTCGAGGGCCTCTGTACCTGCTGTTCTTGTGGTGGTGATCGGTTGACGTTACCGGCCGCATGTCCATCCGTATGTCCCTCTGCATGTCCGCTGGCAAGACCATTGGTGAGCCCATTCACGTGCGCCCTTTCACCGTCGTACCCGGTTGGATTGATGGATTCCCATTGGCGGTTCCGTTGTACGAATTCGCGTGATCTTAAGTCAGGAAGGGATTGCTGATGTTTTTTTATGAGATGGTGCCGTCTGATGATGCTCCTCGTTCCAAATCAATGGGATGATATCGATAGGTATAATCCCGTACACAGGCCTGTCTACATCCTTGTTATCCTGATCCTTACTCGGGTACTGATACTCTGGTTTGTTGTCCAATTCCATCTTCCACCTTTCGCATTGGTATATCACTTTCGCAAGCCTGAGAAGCTTTTCCGCACAGCCGAGTTTGAAAGAGAAGTGCTTTTTGTTCTAGAGAACGGGAATCAAGAAACGTTAGAGCTGTTTTGTTTTCAAACCCACAAATAATGGTTTTGGATCCCGGTGAATTATTAAGAGAGTTGGAGTTAAAACTTACCCGTAGCTTCAGACCATGAATCCTCCGACGAGTATCGCTCATTGAATGAGTGATCGAGTTGACTACTTTTGGCAATGTTTCTGGATGTATGATAGCGAATGCTGATGTTGGATCTTTTCGACACAGCGTTGTTAATCAGGGGGACATAGTAAGCAGACGTCGTGTGTTGAACGGAGGAAAAAGAACTCGAGGGTTCCAACAGACACTCCCGTCCCCGCCTTTTTGGAGCCGAGCATCATCACATTCCAAGGGAATGAACGGACATCGGAAATCGTAAAGGTACCGTGAGACCAGACACGGCAAGCCCAACCGGATGTCTGGTGGGTATCACCTACCCGATAAGCAACTTCACAATTTCAGTTCAGGTAGGAGCAGGCAGAGAAGCTTAAGCAATAAAACAAGGCAAGAGCATAGGAGCCCACGGATTGTTAAGGTACCTCTAGCCTGCCGGGCTAACAATGGAACACTGGCCGACAGGAAATACTGAAGCAAAACACGCTAACATTTGGGAACGAAACCTAATCGAATAAGAACGCAATGTGAGTGAGCGAGCGAGTGTTCTTGATGGGTCACATTTGTCTACCGGTGGATTTGAGAAGCGAGCGTGAAGTTGCTGTTTACTAGACGAGGTAGGTATTGCTCGTTTTCGCGATCCAGCCGTTGTACTGTTTGCCAATTTAACCAGAAACCCCCACCGGGAAAATGACCCAAACAGCCAGCCGAGTAAGTGTTTCGTGTGTGTAAAGGCGTTACGGGCTTTGGTGTGATAATAATGTTATGTTCGAACCGCCCGCCACCTGTCCTCTCACGGCCTCCAACCCCGCGGTCTGTTTGGTTCGTTCATTCGTTCGGTGTGGTCCATACGGGGACTCTTTTCCGCTTGTTCGGCATTGCCGTTCCTTTCCTTCTCTTCTCGGTCATGACAGATAATCAGCCAGCATCATCGCGCGCGCAAGGCAGATTTGTGCATGCCCATCTTTGAATGTCATCGTTCCTCGCTTGTGTAACCCTCTTCAGAATCCAACCATGCCGCTCTTCTCGTCGATATGGCGGAAGCGCTCCCTCTCCTTGCGCTCCTTCAGCAGACAAGCGGTAGCCATAATGAGGACGACGTCGATACCGACCATGCCGAAGACGGCGGTGAAGATGTTATCGACTAAGACGTTGGCGAAGGATGTGATGGGGGTCGAACAGGGGCGCATGAGCGCAGCGGCGGCTGGGCTGGAGCAGATGTCGTCGGTAATGAAGGCGGGGGAGGTGCTGTTGAAGTAGCCGCAGCATTGGAACTGAAGTATGTTAGTCGGTGAAGTCCTATATAACGGCATAGAAGTGTGATAACATACGGCTGACTGCATGAGCTGCTGGATCTCAGGAGACTGGCGGAAGTACAGAGGCGCAAAGTCCTCCTTAGTCTTGAGGGTCAAGATCCAGAGGTAGAGACCTAGGATGAGGCTGAACATGCCGCAGACGGTGGTCATCCAGCCGCCCAACTTGAGCCATCCTCGCGCAGGGGTGATGACACCGGGGATGGTGAAGAGGAAAGTGACGAAGATGAAGATGGCATTCACGATACCAGCTATATCAAGGTTTGTTTCGTTAGCGATGTGAATCATAAGTCAAGCAATATTTCGACATGAAGTCACTGACCTGTGAGAGGAAACCCCTGGTACAAAAGATTCCTTGCTGCTTGATGTCCTTCTGTAGGGACCTCGAACCGAATGTTCTGAACAATGACGGAGAAGGTGATCATGAAGATGCCCATCAAAAGGAAGAGGCCATCGGCGACCACATAGGCCAGAAGCACTTTACTCATTGTATTTTTTTCTAGGTGCTGTTTTGTGTGTTTGTTGTTGATGAGCAGCCTGGACATATAAGACTCGGCTGCCCCCTTTGACTCTGTCCGAGATAGTGTTCGTTTCACGAGCTCGATAGAGTGTTTTCTTCTAGTGTTCAATATGAAAATGACGACCGGCGTCTTCGTTCGGGTTTGTCTTCGTAGTAGTGTAGTGAGAGACTGTACGGAGTATAAAGGAGCGAAAGATACCGGTGAAATCGACCTGCAATTCCAATCGCGGATAAGACAGAATGCCAAAAGGCAAAAAGAAGCGAAAGATAGACTGAAAAGTGGTATATTCTTTTGGTGTTTACCAGATCATGACCTCGAAAGGAGAGGTCGATGAGCAAGACGACTACCTACCCGCCTAGATGACGAGTAATGGAACATCCGGAGAACGGCACGGAAAAAGCGATTCTGGGCACGGCCAACCAGGGCAAAAGCCGATACGATCAAGAGAGAAAGGGAGAGAGTAGAGACGTTCCAGAGTCCAGACACGGGCGAAGACAAGCCAGGAGACGGGGGGCATCCCACTTGGCGATGGCTTCAGGAAACAGGAACGACGGACCGATGTTACTGTAAGGGATGAAGAGTATGGGCAGCACTACCATTGCGCGAGTCGCATCGGTGCTTCAGATCGAGATGTTGTAGGAGAGCTGCCTGTTTCCTGACATGAATCGTTTCAGATGTCGTTGAGTGACAGGCCAAAGCAGGGGCTCGGGCGGTTGAAGGGTCGTTGCCAAGACTCGCAGCGGTTAGGGACTCGTCCAAAAGCCCACGAAATCAGGGGATTTACACGACACGTACCTCTATGCGCCCTGTGCTGTCTCTGAAAGAGGATGTTGAGGGCGCCAAATCTACCCCAAACAGGAGGCCTGCATCTTTTTTTTTTTTTTTTTTTTTTTTTTTTTTTTTTTTTTTTTTTTTTTTTGTGGGGGGGGGGGGGTGTTTTTTTGGGTTGGGGGGGGGGTGACTTTTTTGGTTTGAGGAA
>MU859452.1:0-15137 GCA_033297205.1 Pseudoneurospora amorphoporcata
TGAAGCCCGGCCTTCTCATGGAGGTCGAGAGGGATCAACAAGGCCTTCGAGACCAAAGTAGTTTATTAGCTGAATTGAACTACTGTTCCAAGCCCTGAATACAGCCCTTGTCACAGCAAGTCCACGAAAAGAAGTGCGAGGTCTGGATCCTAGCGATGAAGCGCTGCCAGTAGATTCCAATAGCAAGGGAGAGGTTCTCCCGCGTAGCCGCTTCGCCTGTGACCGGGGAAACCGCATATGCCTTCCTGCAGAAGAAGGGATGGAAGGGGTTCTTCCAGCTTCCACAAAAGCACGTCAGCAGCGCGTCCTCGTGCAGCCAAGACAAGGCGTGAAAGGGTTGGAATGACACTTTCTCCACCTCGATTTTCCCGTGGATATTTTGTACCCGCTTCAGTTGGTCGTATAAGAAAGAAAAGGGTGAAAGCGTTTGACGAAGCTCTTGAGAAAATGGCGACGAAAAAAGCGAAACCTGAAGTGTCTTTTCAGCTGAAATGGTCTTGGTTTGAGTAAGAGACTTTGGGCTGAGTTGCACTATGTGAGGACGGATTTTGCACTCTGTCGTTACCACTTTCGCCTGGCATACAATCCAATCCCTGAAAGTGTGTTGGGGTGGTACTGAATGTCACACGGACATTGCCCACAGTCCTGGGGTTAGGGTCGCAAGGCTCAGCAGAGCCTCAACGCTTGGCATCAGCCTCGAGATGGCCGGAGGCCTCCCTGAGAAGTCCGGAGGCCTCCAGCCGCAACACTCACCTCGGCCGGACTCTTGGCCACCGGCACTGCTTACCCGAACTTCCCTTGATGCCAACGGGCTAGCGAGCCAACCACAGAAGTGCCGAAGACACTGAAAGATCACCACAAGACAATCCTAGTCATCCTAGGAACAACCACCGTCAACCAAGCAAGGAGCAGGGCGTCCGGATGAAGGGCGGCGCTAGAAGGAAGATAGGGAATGGATGAAGGCATTCCGGAAGATCCACATGTACACAGACTGTTAGACAAATGCCTTGAAGCCTCAGGTGACAAGGCTCGATACGTACCTCGAGTACGTACCGATTCCCTTTGGCATAAGAAGGCCTTGGAGCCTAGCCTCCCTCTGGAGGTTGAGTAGATCAACAAGGCCTTCGAGACCAAAGTAGTTTATCAGCGGAATTGAACTCTTTGTTCCAAGCCCAGAACTCTGCCCTTGTCACAGTCCCTCAGTCACGGCTCCTCACCAACCGTCCCCCATTCGCTCCACAACACCAAACTTTTCAGCTGAGGAGAATAGGCTGGTCATAAGCATGGTCCTCATCCCATCCCGACCACGACCGAACTTTCACCCGTTCATCCGACAGATCATACAAGGCATGTTCAGCCCGGAGATCCTCCTTAATCTGTTCCATGCATTTCTCCGCCTGTTCCCTCGCAGCCTGTGTGATTTTTCCCTCTTTGACGTGCTTCAACAAAACCTTCAACAGCTTGTAGGCGGCAACTCGGCGCGAGAGGGAGAGAAAAGGGGCGCCGTGTGATATGGCGTTCTCTAGGGGCGTGGAGTTGAACTGGGTGGCTTTGATCATCAGCGATGCTCCAGAGCGGACGAGTGTCTCGATGATTTCCTGTACACTTCTTGTGGGGTATTCATAATGGCGATTCTCTACGTTATCCATCCACGCCGGGTCTTCTATGTAATCCGATGCGGGGCGTATGAGACAGTGCAGCGGGGACGACCAATTCTGAGTCTCTTGTGTTGGAGGCAGCCCCTGAATGTCGCAGCCTAGACGCAGAAGCTGTTGGGCCGTTTCATAGTTTCCGAGTTCGAGTACAGTAACGAGGGGTGACTGCCCTGCACTCCTGGACTCAGCGGGGTACGGGCCGAGGCTGGCCCCTCCTTCGTGAACAAGCGTCTCAAGGATGCTGCCCAGGAAGTCCTGGCCCCTGAAGTCGAGACACATATTGACGTCACTCAGGGTCACGTCAAGAACTGTTTGACCGTCGTGGGGGTTAACCATATTGACCAGGTTGCAAACGCTTGGGTACTCCAACATAGCGGACAGGAACTCGATGTCCTTCCTGTAAAAGGCCTTTTTTATCGCGGTTCGGAGGATTAGGGGCCTGTCAACATTCTTCGACTCTTCCAAAGCCGCTGGCCCGAACTGTTCTATAATGAACAGTGCGATGAGAAGATGACCTTTGCATAAGGCCAGGTGTAATGTCGAGCATTTGTGCTCCGGCTCTCCGATGGTAGCGTCACATTCACACATGTTGACGGCAGCTTGGTCGGGCGTGTTGATCACTGCGCCCTCTTGAACCAGCCACACCACGGAGGGGCCGCGGCCCTTCTGGACCGCATGCTGGAGCATCGTTCCCAAGCCATACTCCAACGATGTATGATAGTAGATCTCTTTGCCGTGACAACCCTTGACTCGGGCATTGATGTCTGCTCCATAAGCTTTGGCTTGAGCCATCACAGGCACCGATTCGTTGGTGATACCCCACATGAGAGCCTCGTTTGGGTAGCAATGCGGGTAGTTTTCATGCTTTGCGGTGCGGTACAATTGTGGCTCGTATATCGACCTGAGCCTATTCGAAGACCTAGACAATACGGCAAGTGTGTCCAACCGACCATCGTTGTTTAGGAAACGCGAAATCATCAGGTGAATTTCGGGAGGCAGGTACGGACATCCCTGTGCGGTGGGGCGAATCATTGGGCTCATGTTCTGTGGTTATCACGGGGCGAGGCACTGTTGGGGGTAGGGTAGGATATGCGTTGTTGTGCGAAGGAGAGGAAGAGAGAGGATGTGTGCGGAGGACTGGCTATATGGGGCGAGAGCCATGGAAGCCAGGCCGTGCGCGCACATGACCCTGCACGTGATCGTGCCATGACGATGGGCATGGCACATCTAAGAGGCAGCGCAGGGTGGGCATATCACAGGTCTAATCCTGTGATAGTGGTTGTCGGATTAATAGATGAGGTATATCTGGATAGAAATGTCGTTGCGGTAGAGGTGGTGAGTTGTTGGTGGAAGTGCAAAGCGCGAATCGGTAGTAGATGAAAATTTTGGTATGGTTATATAGGAGGAAGCCGAATGAAAAGTAGCTGGAGAAATAAGCAGAATTTGGGTGAATGGTGAATGGCAGATACCTGCGGTGGGCGTTAGCAATTGAAAACTGGTCTGAGCTTCCAGCTGGCCTCAGCTGCCAGCCATTTTGTAAGGTTTACGATGGATTGGATTGATGGGAATGATGTAGGTTGATTGAGTAAGTAATCCAGCTGTATACTGGAGTAAACCGCCAGCTATATAGCTGGTGATAACAAAGAACGAAAGTCCGGATGGCTACAGAAAGAGGGGAGGGTTCTGGAGGCCACCAGACCGCTGTCAAAGAGGGTTGCAAGCCAAAGGGTGAAAGGCTGGCTTGCAGGGCAAAGGACAGGCGGTCTGTGCTGTAAACGGCCCAGAATCTTCCCACACTATTCCATCCCTTGACTCTCCTTTTGCGGGTGCCTGTGCGGTCCAGATGCCACGGGATTAACCCGTGACTGCTCAGTCATGGCCAAGCTTGGTACAATGGTAGAGGCCTCGATTCTCCTCGAGCGGATAAGTGGTCTCTTCCTTGGTGGTGTTTGGGAGAGCCAACACACTTGGTCTCGTGCAATGCGGAATATGGAATGCTTGGAAATATTCTGATGCGACTCAAGCCGGCTTGGTGAGCTTACATCCAAATGCCCTCTTTTTACTACCAGTTCTTCAACAAAGCGGCTGCAGGTCTCGATACGAGCCGATTTTGCTCATTCTGATGGACAGTGCAAGCAGGCTCAAAGGCTCGAGATTTTGTCGTATACACAGAAATCCGGTTACCTACACACGATTTTACTGCAGAATAACCGGCCACATACCGAATAAACTCGTCAACCAGGGCACATACAGCTTGGAACATATGTGCCCACTCAAACCTTGGTGCAGCCCAGCTATTCAACCCTCCAGCGATGGAATTGCCCAGAAATATTCTGGGCTCGGCTTGCTTGGTTACGGCTCGGCTCATGTAGAGCACTGGTAGGTACGTATAAATGACTGTCACACCCCCGTCATCAGAAGAACTTCCCTCTTCACTACGCAAGCCAGAACAATCGTCACTGTCGATATGGCCCGCCTCACAACCCTCAGTTTCCTCCTCATGCAGATACTGGCAGTCAACGCCGGTGACCACAACAATCACCCTCACAACAATTACCCCCACAACTTCACCTTTCCCGCCGACCCAGGTGTCTTTGGTCCTCCTCTAGAGGCCGTCCACGCCTACTTTGGTCAATGGCCCGAGGGCATAGCCGTCTCGAGCACCGGCCGGCTCTTCTCTAGCTTCGGCGGTATCGACCCGGCCAACGTCAACAACGGCACGCCCGGGATCTTCGCAGTTGGCGAACTCACCTCTCCCTTCACCGAAAAGGCCTATCCCTCGGTGGAGATGAACACGCCTCCCTGCTCTGGTGGTGCAGTGGACTTGACGGACCCGGAAAACCCAGTCGGCTGCGGGAGCGCGGACCATCTGATTTCCGTGATCGGCGTAGTCATAGATGCTCAAGATCGGTTATGGATTGTAGATACGGGAAGGCCAGCGTACATTTTCCCCAATGGCTCCGAGGCCCTGCTCCCCTCTAGCTACGGCGGGCCTAAACTCGTTGGCGTCGATTTATCTACCGATACCGTCTTCACGACGATCCTCTTTTCTCCCGAAGTCGCCCTGCCTAATGATAGTTTACTCGACGACGTCCGCTTTGACCTGCGTCCCAACATTACCTCTTCCGGCGCCGGCGTGGCTTACATCACGGATGCTTCCCTCAGCGGACAAAACGCCATCGTTGTCGTCGACCTCGGCACCGGCGACGCCTGGCGGAGATTGCAAGGGAACCCGTCTGTCTTGCCTGAACCGCAATTCCTCCCTTTTGTCTGGGGCCAACCCCTTTACTTCGTTCCGGACCCCGGCCACCCGCCCACCGGTAACCTCTCGACGACGCCACCCCCGGGTTATCTCCCTGTCGGCGCAGACGGCATAGCGATTTCTCCAGACGGCGAAACGCTCTTCTACGCGCCCCTCACAAGCCGGAACCTCTACTCCGTGCCCACCGCCCTCTTACGGCGGCGTGACGACGCCGTCGAGGCTGAACTAGCGGCTGCGGTAGTAGACTATGGACAGACGGGGTTCAGCGACGGGATGGAGTCGGATAGCAACGGGTTGGTGTACAAGGGGAATCAGGAGGCGAATGCTGTGGTGGCGTTTGATCCCTCGACGGGCACAACGCAGACGGTGGTGAGGGATCCGCGGATCGGGTATGTTGATTCGTTGAGTGCTGCTGACCTCGGAGGGAGGGGGTGGTTGTATTTCACGAGCAATCAGTTGCATTTGTCGGCGTTTTTCTGGTCCCCGCCAGGAAGCGGGGGGGATAGGAGGAGGAGGCCTTTTGCGCTGTTTAGGGTGCCGTTGCTTGATGAGGGGGGGAAGATCGATGAGGCGTAAAGGAGATTTTACATGTTGGGGAGAGAAACGTAGCTTCTTCTTTGTGTAGTAGGTAGAGGTACCTAGGAATGGAAGGGTACCTGCTAGGGAGAAAAATACGGTAATGGATAGGACCAGACCGGAAAGGACAGTATCGTAGTAAACCGAGTGGATGTGAACGCGAGGGTACAGGAATAAACGAAAGTAGTAGTAAACTGGTGGAAAATACCAAGATAACTATGTTGCTCAACAGACATTGAGGTGACCGTCTAGTATGCCGTGGGTTTTGATGTCAATCAGGAGATACTGAGCAAGGCAAGCCATAGTTCATACCGTCGGATTCTCTACTACACATGTGCGTCTCAGGGGGAAGTAAACAAAGGGCAGGTACCTAGCCAAGCATCCGGACAGAAAAAAGGCCAGCTTTTGTCCGTCAGTCCACGACTTGGCGTTGTCTAGGTCGTTATAACCAAGCGAGGTAATCGCTACCAAATATTTCTACCCTGTTTGAATTTGAATGACCTAGCGCCGTAGCCGGCGTGACACCTGCTATGTGGTGGCCTTGGTGAGTAGAGCATAAGGATGTAAGGTAATCGAGCGGTAACTTGAGAATTGTGTGGATGGAAAGTTCTTGCTTTAGAAAGGTTACTAATAATTTTTAAGCGCTCTTGAATGTTAAGAAGTGCGAGTGGAGGTGTTCCGTCGTATGCCGCATAGCCAAGGCTCCCCACTGTGACGGCGCGGCTCAACCGCTGGTCAGTATTGCTCTTATGGCTATATTTAGCACACCCTACGATAAGAACGTCGACCCAGATTTAGACTTGAGAAATTTGAAGATTTAAACCCCAGACACCAAGATGGCGCACGACCCCGAGGAAGCCGCTCAGATGAAGGCGTAAGCTATCTAGGAAGTTACCTTTGACTTAGCTAAGTTGAATTAGAAAGACCCTATCGCGAAGACCCGTCTGAGCCGCAATTCCGTCAACCAATGCCGTATTTCAACTATTTATAAAACCTAGACTGCGACTCTCGAGGCGGCCGAAGGAGCTAGAGACGATGAGGTAGCTAACAACGCTACTTTCAAGTACTACATTGAGAATGTGCTCCCCTAAGTTCAAAGCCTTCGCTTCCTAGACACGGAGGACAATATGCTCGAGGACTTGCAAGCCAAGATCCAAGAGATGGCCGCCCGGTACACCTCTAGCAGTAAGGGGCCTTGCTTCCCCTTCTAGCCTGTCTTCGATATGGAAGCGGACCGCGTTCGCTTTTGTTAACGTGTGGCTAGTACTGTGCCTTGTAACTGCCTTATACTACCTTGTAGTATAGTAGGCTAATTGCTGAGGACACTATTCCTTCTACGTTACGGAATCAGTCGACTCAGCCCCCACAGAATCTACTAGAACACAGAGGTTTCACCACTGCGTTCTGGATTCTCGAACCTGTTCAGCATTCTCTCTAGATTGATTTGTCATTATGGAATGCAACAGAAACTCATAGATTCAACTCTTTCCTTTCATGGTATAGTACTCGTACAAGCACTTCTACACTCTAGAAGCTTTCAGACACTCAGCATTTATGTATATAAAGACCTCTCCTCTCCGTTAGTTAGTCACTCCTTAAGCAAGCAAGCAAGCAAGTAAGCAAGCAAGGACACTCAAGCAATACAATACGGTCTTTTCTTATAGTGCAGAGTTCACTATAATAAGTTGTTTTCCACAGTGCAGAGTTCACTGTAATCTTCTGTCTTGAGAGCAGAGTCCTCTCTAAGACTTCTTTTACAACACTCCTATTGTATCTGCAATCACGCTGCTTCCTTCAGCACTGCTGTCGTACCACCGCTTCCGCTCCGCTTAGCTACAAGTGCATAGTTCACTGTAGCGTCCCTATACTAGTACTATCATCATAGGCTAGTTAGGGTATTGCAGCAAACAGCTTTAATGATTTAATAGGATATGATAACTTCGTCTCAGAGGTCCAAGAGCATCCTAAGGTCATGTTTATAAAGATGAAGGCCCGCGCCCTTATTATACTAGCCTATAAGAAATAATAAGAAGAGGTCTTCGTCATTGCGCATCGTCTAGACCGCACTATAGCCGACCTGCACAACTGGATTATGCACTTTAAGGAGTTCTATGCTGAGGTTCCTGAGAAGTCGGATAAGATTAGACCTCGCACCACTATCGAGAACGACGAGGATAACCGCACGGACGAACGCACCGCCCATCCTGAGGGTGTAAAGCGGCCATCGACAAAGCTAACTGCGAGAAAGCCCGCCGCTTACGCGACCAAGGTATCGAGCCTACCTTTGAGGAGGAGGACGACGCGACCGACCGGACGCGATCTTAACGCGAGATGGTAGAGGATTTGCTAGCTACCCTCGCTGCCAAAGAGAACGAGCTGGCCAAGGCCAAGAGGGAAATCGACTCCCTGAACCAGACCGTCGTTAACGTCGTTCGCGACTCCAGCCGTCGCAGTGCTACTTCCAATTTGACCTCTATCACTTCAGCCAGAGGCAAATCCTCTAAGATTTCTGACCCGCCTATATTTTACGCGGACAAGTCCAAGGACACAGTCACTTTCGAAGTCTAGTACCGCTCCGTCGCTAACAAGTTGAAAGTCAATGCTAACTACTTTGCCGACGACGAAGCTAAATAAGTTTATATTGAGAACCGCTTTGCTGGTTAATGCGGCCAAAGACTTGTAACCTTACCTGCGCGACACCTATCCGAACCAGATTACAACGTCCAAAGCCTTAATAGCACATCTCAAGCGTTAATACGACAACCCGAATACGGCTCGTTAAGCTATAGAAGACTTTAAGAAGTTGCGTATATATTAAAAAGACTTTTATATCTTCAAGAATAAATTCGTATGTTTGGCTAGGGAGTACCAACTGGCCTAGTCCTAATAGAAGGAGGCTTTTTACCGCCGCCTTTCCCTAGAGCTCTAAGTAAGAATAGCTCTTTATGTTACGCTAGACGTAGTCGACTTTGATGGCTACGTAAAGACCGCGGAGCAAGTCGTGTACATCCAAAAGGCAGCCAAGCGGTCTACTACCTCGAATAACTCGTCTGCCAGTACTAATGGAAGGAACAACGCGGGAGGATAGAGAGGAAGAGGCTCTTCGTCGATTGGAGGTAATTCCAACTCGTCCAACTAGAAGACGGCTATTAAGGAAGAGAGTAACGAGATGTATTGAAAGGGTATATGCTTCATTTGTAAGTAGTAAGGCTATTGCGCTAAGGAGTGCCCTAACAAGAATAGATAAAATAAGAAAGGACTTACCGCGAGCGAGGTAGACTTGTTACGAACTTAAGCGAGTGGTACGGGCTAACCAAGTCACCAGAACACGCAGAGACGGGGCCATGTAACTATAGAAGCCAGTAAGACAGAAGACTAGAAGGCTTACAAGCTAAGAGAGCTCACGTCGTGAGCCAGGCTCACGCGTGAGCTAGGGCTACATAGTGAGCCAGGATAACATCAAGAGTCTAAGGATACTTAGGTCCCAGTTAATAGTAGAGATATAAGAAGGCACTTAGAGAACTAGCTAGCAAGATAGTTCGATAGTAGTTAATTGATCTTTATCACCGAGACACGTATAACGCTACCATACTTGTTGTAAACCTTTTAGCTTCACCGAACAGCACTAATAGTCTTACCTTCAACTATCTATTACGAACTAATAATTAAGAATATGGGTTAACCAAGCTACCGATATACAATAGTTACGCGAAGGCTGGGTAAATGTAATTATAGTAGGGGAAGCTCGGGGTAGGTCAAGGCTCACTAGCCGAGCTAGGCTTACTAGTCGAGCCGGGCTTACTGTTACGAACTTGAGCGAGTGGCACGGGCCAACCAAGTCACCAGGACACACAGAGGCGGGGCCATGTAACCATAGAGGCCAGTAAGACAGAAGACTAGAAGGCTCACAAGCTAAGAGGGCTCACAAGCTAAGAGGGCTCACAAGCTAAGAGGGCTCACAAGCTAAGAGGGCTCACGTCGTGAGCCAGGCTCACGCGTGAGCTAGGGCCACACGGTGAGCCAGCTCACAAAGTGAGCTAGACTCTCTAAGTGAGTTAGGACAACATCAAGAGTCTGAGGACACTTGGGTCCTAGTTAATGGTAGAGATATAAGAAGGCACTTAGAGAACCAGCTAGTAAGATGTGACGAACGGTAGTCTGATCTGCCTAAGTGGGATAGCTGAAGGTAAAGACTATTAGTGCTGTTCGGTGAAGCCAAAAGGTTCACAACAAGTATGGTAGCGTTATACGTGTCTCGGTGATAAAGATCAATTGACTACTGCCGAACTATCTGACAATCTGAGTTCTCCAGTCGTCCCTTTATACTCCATGCCTTGTAGCTGCTTCTTGTGTCTCTATGCCTATAGTGATGCTGCTCACTCGTGGTGTTGGCTCACCCGTGAGCACCTGCTCACCGTGAGCCCTGGCTCACCAGTAAGCACTGGCTCACCGTAAGCACTGTGCATCCTGTAAGCCCGTGCATACTTGGGTGCCTTTCTTGGTTTCTAAAGGTTACACTGGTTCCTCTGGGCGGGGCTACCAGGTCCTAAAAGCTTAGGCGACCCCTGTGTCGCTCAAGTTCGTAACACAAGATAGTTCGACAGTAGTTAATTAATCTTTATCACCGAAACACGTATAACGCTACTATACTTGTTGTGAACCTTTTGGCTTCACTGAATAGCATTGATAGTCTTTACCTTTAGCTATCCCACTTAGGCAGATCAGACTGCCGTTCGTCACACTTACCAATCGAGCCGGGCTCACCAGTCGAGCTAGGCTCACTAGTCGAGCTTGTCATGGCCCTATCCGACGGGTTATGCCCTGGGACATTTGACTACATTGCACGGATACATCGCACGGGTAATGCGAGCATTCTGATTAGTTGTAGATTAGATAAGGAAGAGTGGGTCCACGACAGGTTCGGCCTTGGAGGATGAAACTCCATTGCCAACCGCGCGCACAACTCTTTCCTTTTGTTTTACTCTTTAGTCGTAAATTCTATATTGAACGTCAACAACGCTGCAGCTCTGTCTCTCTCGTTACGTGCTATCACACTATTTACGACTTATCTCTCTACCGCGGACGGTTTCAAACATCCCACCCTTTGAAAGAGACTACGGCTCAGTGACGTAGCGACCGACGACTAGAATTTACGATTGGGGTAAGTAAAAGAACCGCGACGCGCAGCGCATCGTAGTCCCCCCCTCATCCTTTGCAAGGAAGGATTCTCCGAAGAGGAGACGAACCGATTAACGACTAGGTTACCGATTAATTGAAAGATTTTTAACGACTACCCCGATGGCTCGCGACAATACATCCGCCGCGTAAGCGCGCTACGTCTACTTTGACCCGGACGCCCTGAAGAAACACGTTCCCGATAATAGTAAGCTTCCTGCTTCCGAGGTGAGACGCAAGTCCCTCGACCCCAACGACTTCCACGGCCCTGATCATCAGGTCGCCGCGTCCTCCCGCACTCTCGGTGGTGACAATGCGGACGACGGCGACGAAGACGACGATAACGAAGCGCTCGACCTATCGGCCCTCAACTCCGACGAGCTCTATAAATACTATATCAACAACGTCTAGCCCACGGCTCGCCGTGCCTACTACTCCCTAGGCTAGGAAGTGCCTACCCGCGACTTGAAGAAACGCCTCCATGGCCTCCTTGACTACATGTACTATAGCAACGAGGCTTTTATGCCCTTTACTCCCATGACCACGGAGGGAAAGAGCGACTTCAAGGTAAAAACCTTTGACAGCCCCATGACCTACGACCAGTTCATCTCTTTAGTCAAGGACTCCCCTAAGGTTGTATTCTTAGAAATGCGCGTCCGCACTGCCTCCCTGATAGCTGCTATTGAGCAGGCTGACGACTTCGCCGCCATGCTCAACCGAGCTGACAAGGATCTACAGATCATAGACATGTGGGCCGATCGCTTTGGCTCCATTGCGGCCGACTAATACCACAAAGACTCCGGAGATCCCAATCCCCCTATCCCCAACTCCGGCTTTTAATAAGCCCTCGCCGAGAACTAGCGTTTTAAGAAGGAAAATAAGCACTTGCTGGCTTCTCTCAAGGCTACCCTAAACGCGGCCGGAAAGTCTGCCGGTGGTGGTGACCCTGGCGATTCCGACTGCGGCTTTAACAAATCTAGTGCGTCTAAGGGTTCCAAGAACAACTCTTCGAATCATCACCGCAATCGCAACTCCCATTCAAGAACTCCCGCTACCACCCTCACCACCCAGTCCTCAAACGGTAAGCGTTCGGCCAAGGAAGAAAGCGCGGGCAAGTTCTACAACGATAGCAAAGAGGATAAAATTACCTTCGACGTGTGGTATTACTAGATCAAGACTAAGTTCGAAGTTAACGCTAATCACTTTAATAACGACCGTCAGAAGTTCAGACATATTACCAACCGACTCGCGAGCAAGGCTGCCCAGGTACTGTTGCCCTACCTAGACGCTGACTATCCGGATCGCCTAACGACCTCGGCCGAACTCCTAAAGTACCTTTGGGATAAATATTACGATTACAGCTCTTACGAAAAGGCTCTTGCAGAGTTCAACAACCTAGAGATGAAACACGGTAAGCGTTTTCAAACTTTCAAGAACACTTTCCAACGCTTGGCTGGCCAGTGCCGTCGCCCGCGTGAGCAGTGGAAGAGCGATCTTCGCTGTAAAATCACTAAGGAGCTCCGCCAAGCGGCCGAGTCAACCTACCTCGATTCCTCAAAGCAGTTCAATGACTATATTCTATTGCTCAACTCTCTGGACGAGGGCAACCGAATGGATATTTAGAAGAGTCGCTTACGCGATAGCAAGCAAGGCTTCCGCCGCAACGCCACCTCTTCGAACGAGACTGCCATTCCGAAGTCTGCTGGTAAGGCTACCAGGGCTTTCGACCGCCCTACCCCCGATGAAATGCGCGAATTCAATCATAAGGGTCGTTACTTTACTTATCGCAAGAAGGGTTATATAAGCAGTAAGTGCCCGCACAAAGAGAAGCTCGCCAAGCAATTGGACGCTTATTTAAACTCTATTGCCGACGCTATCTAGGGCAAGGACTTAAGTAGTATTAAGGATTTACTCGACGCCCCTACCTCTAACGAGGACTCCTCTCCCTCGGACGCTAAGGAGGGAACCGCAAATGAGGAAAATTAACTACCCTAGGACAAGTCTCTTCCTAAGGAATATTGACTACCAATATTAACAGCTTACAATACCCAAATTTTGAGTTTCGCGACTGCCTCGGTGGAAGGTCCCACTTTCTCGTTAAATATAGCGTAACTCTCAATAGAATTGCTATTACTATTTATAATACCCTTATCGACACTAGAGCCGATGCCTATCTCATCGTAAACCTCTCTTTCGCACGGAAACAGCGAAAGCTATTAAAACTACCTATATATAACGACTTTGACCCCGGATACGTTACCCCATATAAGAAGGCCAAATTTGATTCTATCGAAATCGCGCTCAAAGGCTATCTTAAAATCCAAAACTATAAATTACTCGACTAGTAGATTATTATTCTTCCTAGCCTAAAGCGCGACATGATCATCGGCAATATGTAGCTAGCCCAGAACGACGTCTTCGCCGACTCTACGCGCTCCCGCCTCCTCTTTCTACTAAATTAGAAAAAAGATTTCTCCCGCGACCTTAAAGTAAAAAAGAACTCTACCCCTATTAGATATCTCGACTTCTAGAAGGACGCAAAGACGCGGGAAATCCTAATAGAGAAGGAAGACAAGCGCCGCCGCAACAGCAGGGATAACCACAAATCTGTCCGCTCCAAGATTAAAGAACTAGAGCAACCCGTTTCGCTCGAAAACCTAGACCAAACCCCATACTAGCGACCCCTCTCCATCCTACAACGGCGTCCTACTCGCTCCTTATCCCCCGACGCTACTAAGAAATGTCTCAATAGGATAGACCGCGAACTATTCGAATGGACTGAGGAAATGCCTTTAGAAGTAGAGGACCTTCCGCGGGCACCCCCGAAACTAGTTAAGCCTAAGCCCCACGACCCCTACCTACTACGCGACGCGTAGGGCTATTATTATTTAAAATGCAACTAGGGTTAGACTAAAGAGCGGCCAGCCAATCTAGCTTTTATTAACGCTAACCCGTTTTATAAAATAGCTAAGAAAACCTATATTAGCGTCACCAGTTTCTACGAACTAGACCGCTTCATTGAAGAACGACAAGTCTCCGAACGCGAGGACCCCCTAGAGATAGACGAAGCTAAATTACGTCTTCGGATTATAAAAGAAGTCCCCGACCGTTACTACGATTTCCTCGAAGTCTTTAGCAAGGTCAAATCTAATGCCCTCCCTGACCTCCGACCGGAAGTCGATCACCATATCCCGCTCAACGAAGGAGCCCGTCCCGAAGACCTGGGTTATAGTCTTCTATACAAAATGTCATTAGATAAGCTGGAGGCATACAGAGACTACATTGCCGAAAACCTCGACAAGGGATTCATCGAGCTAAGCGCCGCTCCTTAGGCAGCGCCTATCCTCTTCGCACTAAAGGCAAACGGTAGACTACGATTCTACGTGGATTACCGTAAACTAAATGCTATCTCAAAGAAAGATCGTTACCCTCTCCCATTGATCGAGGAGACCATCGCCCGTCTCGCTAAGGCAAAGATCTTTACAAAGATTAATATTCGTTAGGCCTTCTACCAGATTAGGATATTCCCCGACGACGAGGAGCTTACGACTTTCCGCACCCGCTACGGCGCCTACAAGTATAAGGTATTACCCTTCGGGCTTACCAACGGACCCGCTACCTTCCAACGGTTCATTAATAAAGTCTTAATAGGTTACCTTGACGACTTCTACAGCGCTTACATCGACGATATCCTTATCTTTTCCGAATCGGAAGAAGAATACGAGATTTACGTTAAGAAAGTGCTAGAGAGGCTCCGTGACGTAGGGCTCTAAGCGGATATTAAGAAGTGCGAATTCCACGTTACCTCGACTAAATTCCTCAGCTTCCTCGTTTCTACCGATGGTATTTCGGTAGACCCAAACAAAGTCTCTATAGTTAGGAACTGGAAGGAGCCATCCAGCGTAAAAGGAGTACAGTCCTGCATCGGATTTTACAACTTTTACCGAAAGTTCGTGAGGGAATTTGGCCGTGTAGCCCGCCCCCTTACTTACTTAACTAAGAAAGACATTCCTTTCCGCTGGACCGAAGAATGCCAAACCTCGTTCAACGAGTTAAAGGACAGACTACTCAAAGCACCCATACTAGCCCATTTCAACTACGAGAAACCTACTCGCGTTAAGACAGATTCTTCCGATAGCGTATACGCGGGAGTCTTATTACAATTTCAGGAGGAAGACAAGGACTGGCACCCAGTAGCTTTCTTCTCAGAAACGATGCTGCCCGCTAAAATAAACTACGCCATCGATAACAAGGAACTCCTCGCCGTTGTAAAGGCCTTGGAAATATAGCGGGCCGAACTTATTAGTATCCATCCTTTCATAGCCATCACCGATCACCAAGCCTTAGAATACTTTACTACTGTTTGCTGCAATACCCTAACTAGCCTATGATGATAGTACTAGTATAGGGACGCTACAGTGAACTATGCACTTGTAGCTAAGCGGAGCGGAAGCGGTGGTACGATAGCA
>MU859453.1:0-15124 GCA_033297205.1 Pseudoneurospora amorphoporcata
CCATATCCATATCGTTCGGACGGAGGCATTACGGTGAGTGGGGAGGCGGCGCTAAGAAGATGAATATAATTGGGCGGATTACGAGAAAAGTTGACTGTTCTGACACTGATCTCTCGCTCTTGTCTTGTTGAATCACAGTTTGGTGATCCTATTACGACAAACTGATCACGATGGACCTCCTTCATATACCTACCTTAACCTACTTCCTTCATCTGCCTGCATTAGGGCCCGTTCGATAACTGACCGATGGGGGCATCGGTCCAGGAATTTTCTATGTTTTTGGTCGCCAAGACGAATATCCGACCGCGTTAAACTGGTTTTAGTAATATTTTTGTAGGGAATCTGCTTCAACACCTTCGGACCGATGGGTTTTGTCCCCACAGCTTTGTACCTCGCCCAGACTACTCCACAACTTTCCAGTTACAGTATAGTGTCATGATATTCTGCCGTTTTTTTGGTGTTGAACCGATGGGAATCAGACCGGCCATTTTTGATCAGTTCGAGCGGATTTCTAGGGTCGTCGGTCCAGATTTGTTAGCAAACTGCACCCAACACAGCTCTATGCGGTAACCACGATGCCTATTACTACCTGCACGTATCAACGCAACCGAGTTGCGTTCGCATACGCCGTTCACATGGCAATCCGTACAGTTCTCGGCAATAAAAGTAAACAAAGGAGAATAACGACAGCAAGGAAGGTTATCCACGAGGGTGGTCCCGCACATGCTCGAAAGGTGGCTGAGGAGTTCTACAACGCGTCAGATATTGACGAGGAGCAGAACACAACAACCACAACACACACAACACACCCAGAAAAGCTGCAGTCAAAACTAGGAGGCCGTGAGCGTGTAGCTGATGTGCGATGCTCGACGACAGGAAGACTTTTGGGACGGAACTAAGTAGGCAGAACCAGAAATGCGAACATAACAAGTTTCTCCCTATGACCCGAGAAAGAGGAACAAAATGAACGTATGCACGAGGTCGTAGGACCAAAGATGAATGATTTTCTATGAAGACTAGACTTGACGATAAAAGAATGTTGTTCTTGGAGTTGTTCTTGTTGTTCGTTGTTGTTGGGGTCTTGTCGTACCGTGATCACAAAGGCAAGAGGAGTCTTATATACACGCGAACCAATTTGGCAGTCCCTTTCTATGATTCCAAGCCAGAATTCCATGCTCCACCACTGCCAAGCACGAGGCTGTTCCGAAAACTGAAGTTGGGGAGGGTGGCTACTACACCCCAAAGCAATATACAGTTCAGAGACCATTTCAGGATGGATAGACCTACCTTTGATGCCCTTGTTGAATGGCTGAAAGTCCATACTGGACTTGCTCCCTCTCGCCATCAAACGCCAGAACAGAAAGTGATGGTTGCTCTCTGGATACTCGGGCAAGCCCAGTCTCAGAGAGAGGCGTCTCACAAGTTCCACCTCAGTCTAAGCTCCGTGAACTTGATCGTAAAGGATATGCTGAACCGGTTAACTATCTTACACAAGGCGTTTGTTCGATTGCCAGATGATAGTTACTTGGACCCCAAGATCGAGTTGGATCCACGGTTTAATGCCTTCAATGGTTGTATCGGTGTCATCGACGGCACACACGTGGCGGCTTACGTCCGCAAATCTCAGTAGCAACGGTGGCGCGATAGGAACGGCAACTTTATGCAGAACGTATTCGCGGTAGTGAGGTTTGACCGTTCCTTCTCGTACGTATTAGCGGGCGCAGAAGGGTCGATCAACGATGCCTCACTTTGCTCTCAAGCTTTCGGGCGGTCATTTCGTGTGCTAGAGGATCGATATTACGTTGTTGATGCGGGGTTTGGTGTCAGACGAGGCATCGTGGTTCCCTTTGCCAACGTTAGATACTATCTCGAAGACTGGAGAAATGAGGATAGGAGGCCAGAGACTATGAAAGAGTTGTATAACTTACGCCACGCTCGGATTCGTGTCGCGGTTGAGCATGCCTTCGGTATCGTGAAGAGGGTTTGGAAAATTGTGCGGATTATGCCGTTTGAGTATGATATTGACAAGCAGATCAGTATCGTATATGCGGTGACGGGTCTTCATAATTTCATCATTGCTCAAAGGAAAGGCGCTGGGTTGAGTCGAGAGCAGGAAGGTGTAATGGAGGAGGCAAGACGGCGAGCGAGAAGGGTGGTGAGGGGCAAAACGTCTCGTCAAGTACGATATTATACTGCGACGGTCGCATGGAAGCAATATCAGAAATATCTGCAAATGAGGGAGAGAGGGGGGGATTCTGAATTAGATTAGTATGAGGATAAATCGCGTATATGTAAAAGAGGGTGATTTTTGTATGTGTGTGTATCTAACAAGACGTAAAATATTAGACATATGTATGTGCTTGTTCAAAATTTACCTCTCTACTTAACTCTAATTTTCAAAATCTTTCCATTTATTTACATACATCCACCTCATTTCATTGCCACACCCGTTATACTTTACTGCGGTCATTGGGTTTGCCTCCAAAAAATCAAGCACTCTCATCATCTCCTCACCAGTTATCTTGCCAGTAAACCGCTTCGAAATATCCTCAACCGCCTTCTGGAAAGCAGCTGCACCTGGAAGCTCTGGTGCCGCCAGTACTGCCGCCGCCATCAACATCGACTGGCTCAACCTCTCCTCATCGCCATCGCCACGACTAGTAGTAGAGTTGACTATCCGCGGGGTTCTCTTATACTTAACAGAGATAGGATCCTCAACGTTATGAAGCGGGGTCCTGTCTGGATCAGTGAGCCGCGCTTCCCTCTGAGTAGGAGTCTCACGTCTCTTTCGAGTAGATCCGACTTCCTCCTGTTCAACTTGAACCTCCTCTCCCTCATCTCTACCATTATCACTCCCATCCCCATCAGAGTCGCTGGAGCTGCTGCTAACATCGTCGTCCCGATCAGATCCATCTTCGTCCCCGCTTCTATCGCCTGCCTCGCGGATATGGTGACCGGCAACGCGCTCCTTCCTGAAGACCTCCTCATATACATCCCGGTTGCCCAGCGGGGTAGTACGAAGCCGGTGATAGTTCTTCCGTTCGGTATTGTGGCGCGCAAAGAATCTATCCCAGATCTCTTCAGACGCTGTCGGCACATTACTCGACCAGTCATACCCAACCCCAGACGTCGTTATTAACTTCTTCCACATAACAAATCGCTTGCGCTCAGTGTCGTACTTCTGTGCGATTGCTTTGAGGGTCCATGGCTGGTTGGGATACTTCTCGAGGGCCAAGTCAAACACATATTGCCAAGCTGGCCCAAACTTCTTGGTCTTGCCTCTCTTGAAAAGGCCAGCTGCCTTACACTCCCCGAACCAGACCATCAATTGATCAGTCATTTCACGGGTATAAAGAATGCGCTTGGGCGGAACCTTGAGGGTAGGAGCCTTGCGCTGGCGGGGCTTGCCAATAGCCCGCTTACGCTTAGTTCCCTGCGTTGACTGCGATTCAGTCGACTGCGTTGACTGTGATTCAGTCGACTGCGTTGGAGACGGCTGATGAGAGGGCGGGGGCACATCTGCAGCGACCACATCTACACTGCTTTCACTACTATTAACCGTCTCGGTTGAATGAGAGCTGGCCTTAATACCAGTCTGACTATCAACCTGTGGCTGGGCCTGTTGATTGCCAGTGGACTGGGGAGACTGGCTGTCGCTGGCGGGCATTTCGTCGGCGTCGGCAATCGAGGGATAAAGGTAGTCGTGAATGGAGAGGTCCCGGTCACTCACCCCAATCGAGGACAAACTGACAGCTTCCTCGACTGGGATATTCTCGTTATTGTTGTCCATATCATTGGTTTGGCGAGCAAAACGAGATATATTCAACAAAGACGATATCAACCGAGGTCATCAAGTTATCACGTGGCCAGAGCAAAGGCGGTGAACCGGAAGCCACCAGACTAATCCAGAAATGTTCAAGTCTAAAAGGTGGGCCTCGAACGCGGTACAACGACTTAGCGGCCTCCACTCTGGGCTTATAAAAGTCACAAAATCCTGGACCGATGGACTCGTCGGTCAGTTATCGAACGGGGCCTTAGCCTACTTTCTTCATCTGCCTGCATCAGCCTACCTCTTCCCCTCCATCCTGGCATGTCATAACCATGGTGGTTGGCTTGCAACACACTGTGGGTGCAGCCGCCAACACCTTTGTAGACGAGTCGATTGGCTGAAAGATGTGCATACGGGGCAGGGCTGCGGAACAGGAAGACGCTGAAGAACCAAACTACGAACAGACAAAGCACTCGCGTCTTTTTCAGGAGAACCACCACTGATTGGTTCCAATGATTCTTTGGCTTTGCTGGGCTTTGCAGCTGCCTAAGTCCGAGGTTTCTTCCGCTGCCCCCGCAACCTATTAGATTTCAAAGATGGAGTCTGGCTATCCCTCTACCGAGGTCAGCGGTCCAACCACGTCACCTGATTTTGACCTGATTTCCTTGGCATTACTGGTGGTGGGTGGTTTCGTTAATGGGTTGTGCAGAACCGTAACAGATTTGGTGAGAATCGCACCCATTCCTGTTAGTGAATTTGAACATCCCATTCACAGACCTGAGCCAGCTAACCGGGGAACCCAATAGCCAGGGCTGCGAAACAAAGTGGCGGCCGCTGCGTTGTCACTTGCAATCTCCGCTTTCAACCTTCTAGACCCACTTCCCGATTCTTACTGTATTTCGTGCAATCAGACATGCACTCCTTCTTCCTCCTTCTTACACAAAAGTCCTCACAACTAGGATAAGCGTCGTAATACTGAGCGGCTCGGCTACCTCGCAATGAGCATTCGGGTTGACCTGTTTACAAAGCTGCAGGCGTTTACTGGCGGGGTTTAGCGTTTGGCCGGCATCGCCCCACCCGAAATCATCAGAAGAGAAACGGCCCGGGCCGCGGCAGTCCACCAAAGCGCTACCCCATTACACGCTGGGGCCATTACTTTGGCTGCGCGACCTGTTTTTGAACTTTCATAAACCCCAAGGCCCGAGCAAACAGACAGAGCCGTCGGCGACATCCAACACCGATAATCTATATCCTGAATTACGTTCCATACCGAGCGCAATAACGGGCTGTAGGATCGAGCGTACGTACGTTTCGCCGACTCTTGTTGTGAATTTCGATTGGCGCCAGAACCGCCTAGGCTGATGCACTTCACATTCGCTTTTCAGCCCTACGATAAATCTCGCAAGTCTGATATCAATTTCGAGATCTTTTCCGCAACTACGAACGAGTCTATCCCTTGTTGAAAGTGCTCGCTGAGATCATGGCTGGCGCTTCACCTAGGGAGCGAGTGAAACAATTCCTCAGACGTGTGGTCATAGATCCGGCGAAATCGAAGACGCAGGATAGCTCCCCAAAATATGGCGCAGTCTCCTCGTTAGTCTCCTCGTTAGCGAATATATCACAAGGTATTTAAAGCGATGAAGCTCTCCCTTTCTCGTGCTGACAAGCTCTAGCACATGGGCCCCGGCCGCCTTCAGCGACAGACGCCGTAATTGCACCCGTGCCCGAGCAGCTCCGCAACGAAGCTCACGGCTCCACTCCGGCTAGCAATAACGCCTCATCTGACCACGCTGTACCACTACAGCCACAAACATCACCCGCCGAGCCGCTTTCCACAGGGGCTGTCCCTTCACGGGAACTGGCCTCTACCACCTCTTTCGATAGAGATAACTTCGTAGAGACGAAAGAGTCGGGCCGAGCGCCACACACGGGGTCCGCAGAGCAATCTTCCAAGCGTGCGCTTTGGGACCAGGCCGTGGCGCTGCTGCAAGAGTCTCAAGAAGACCCGGCCATCGTGGGCATTGTCAAGGAATTCACGTCGAACCCAACCGCCAGTCCCGATGGCAGCCCCGACTCCGTCAAGGGCTTGGCGAAGGATATTACGGAGGAAATGGAGCGGGAAATTAAGCGTCAACCACAGGACGACCACAGGTATTGCTTTGTCGAAAAGACCATTTCGATACTAAACAAATTCATTGTAGTTGGTGATGTCGTCGTCAGCTTCGATCCCGTGCATGCTGCTCTTCCTTGGGCTGCTGTCCGCTTTGTTCTCGTGGTAAGTGTCGGCAGCCTGCACAATGCGTGTGCCCTTTCTGAAGCCGGCTAATCTTTATAGACCTTAACCGCCAGCAGTGAATTAAAGAGTTAACTTTTCGGCGGCATTGCGAAGGTCACTTCACTAGTCCTGCAATGCCACACGTACCGGCGATTGTACATAGAATCCGATCCTACCCTCCAGCTACCGGAAAACGTCTCGAGCGCCTTAGAGACATCCATTATCCAGGCTTACGCCAAATCGCTGCTGTTTCTTGGCTTCGCAATCCAACGCCAACGAAGTTGGAGCAGATTCGTCGATGCTTCTTTCAAATATAGCGATATAGACAAATATATAGGAGGTCTGCTGGAGAGTGGAAGCCAACTCGCCCAAGCTGCAGACGATTGTGAGAAGCATTGCAATCTTCTCAACCGCTCAACAGTCAATGAACTACATAATGTCGCAAAAGAGTTGCGTCAGGAAATCCTGGACCAGACGTACGTTACGGAAATATCTTCAAGCGCGCACCCGCTAACGTTATCTATAGTAACTTAGTCCTCAAAATCCACCAAGATTTCGTTCTCGTTAAGCTGCGCACGGCCAAAGGTGCCGCGTTTGATCACCTTGACCAGGAGCGCGAAGCAAAATGCCATCCGGGAACCCGGGTCGCCCTCCTCGACGAGATAGGTACATGGGCCAGCAATTCGGAGAGCCACAGGATATTCTGGCTGCAGGGCATGGCGGGGACCGGCAAGTCCACCATCTCCCGTACGGTGGCACGCATACTGGCCGACCGTAAAGATCTGGGTGCCAGCTTCTTTTTCAAGAAGGGTGAGGTCGATCGCAACAGCGCGGCGCGCTTCTTCACCACGATCGCTTCGCAGCTCGTCCGCCGGCTGCCTGCATTGGCCCAGCATATGAAAGAGGTCATCGAGACCGATCCCGAAATTGGCGAAAAATACTTGACTATACAATTCGAAAAACTCATTCTACAGCCGCTAAAGAGGCTTGATCATGACCGCTAGATTTCTTCGGAGACGGTGGTGATTGTGATCGATGCACTTGATGAGTACGATCCGGAATCGCATGCTACGGCGATTATCGGCCTCCTGCCGCAAGCGAAGCAGTTATCATCGATCAGCCTCAAATTTTTCGTGACCAGCCGACCGGAATCTCCCATTCTAAGAGAGTTTCGGAAAATCAGCGGCGCATACCAAGATTTGATCTTGCATAGTGTGGACGAATACATCGTCGAGAAAGACATATCCGTATACTTCGACTCGGAGCTTTCCAAGACCAGGGATGATCACAATAGGGCTTGTCCCGACTGGCCGCTGCCCTTGGATTGGCCAGGTCAAAACAACCTCCAAATCCTGGTTAAGAGGGCCGTTCCGCTATTTATTTACGCCAAGACCGTCTGCCTCTTTATTCAGGATGGAAACTGTGGTGATCCTGACACGCAGCTGAACAAGATACTACAGTATCAGACGATAGGACAGGAGTCTCAGCTTCACGCCATGTATCTCCCGATTCTAGACCAAATACTTATGAAACGCATTGATTCGGCAATTATCAGCCGTGCTGACAAGGAATAAAAGGCGATAGTGGAAGAGTTCCGCGAGATTGTTGGCGCGCTCGTAATCCTCGCCGATCCTCTATTGGTTAAGTCACTTACTGGACTGCTTGGGATTAAGGAACAAACTATCGGCCATAGGCTCAGCCTGCTCAATTCGGTCCTGAACATCCCGTCCGACGTAACCGCGCCGGTCAAAACACTCCACCTATCGTTCCGCGACTTCCTTATCGACCCTGAGATACGGGCTACCAACCCGTTCTAGGTCGACGAGGAAATGACCCACGGGAAGCTAGTGACCAAGTGCCTCAAACTGCTGAGAGACTGCCTTCAAGAAGACATTTGCAGCCTACAGAGGCCTGGGAAATCTCGAGCAGACGTCGACAGACAAATTTTCCTTAAGCGCTTGCCATCTGAGATTCAATACGCGTGTCTCTACTGGGTCTATCACTTGAAGCGGAACAAGTACACAGTCCGAGACGGAGATAAAGTACACCATTTTCTCACGCGTTACTTCCTCAACTGGCTTGAAGTGTTGAGTCTCATAGGTAGGATACCAGAGAGTATAGGATTAATAGACGACTTACAGAGTCTAACGGATGTAAGTTAGCCACCGATGCCGTACGCTAGCGCTCGCTGACGAATCATCTAGCCGGAAACAGGCGTCAAAATCTCGAGATTCCTTCATAATGCAAAGCGTTTCATCCTCAACTATCGCTCAGTGATAGAGCTAGCCCCCCTTCAAATTTACTCTTCGGCGCTCGTCTTCGCTCCTGAGAGAAGTCTTATTCGGGAGACATTCCGACACACTGTTTCTAACTGGATAGTAACTAAACCAATAATGGATAGTAACTGGAGTCCTTGTTTACAGACGCTCGAGGGCCATAGCGATTGGGTCACGTCGGTGGCGTTCTCGGCCGACTCAAAGTACGTAGCGTCGGGGTCCGATGACAAGACCGTCAAGATCTGGGACGCAGCGACGGGGCACGAGATCCAGACGCTCAAGGGCCATAGCGGTTCCGTCACGTCGGTGGCGTTCTCGGCCGACTCAAAGTACGTAGCGTCGGGGTCCGATGACAAGACCGTCAAGATCTGGGACGCAGCGACGGGGCACGAGATCCAGACGCTTCATACTAGAAGAGCGTTTAGCGATATTTCATTTGATCCTACCAGTTTATTTCTCCATACGGAAATTGGCGTTCTCGCTCTCGCCCTCAACATCAATCCCAACCCTAAACCGAATTCGAATCCACCGTTGACGCTATCGAGTTCGCATACCGCATCCAATCTATCTACTACTTCTTCTTCGTACGAGCCTCAAACCCGTGGTCTTGGACTAAGGCCTGGCGAAACATGGATCACGTGGAATGCGAGGAAGCTGCTATGGCTGCCGCCGGATTACCGGGCGATCCGCTCGGCAGTGGCGGCGTCGACGGTTGTAATCGTATGTACGTCAGGGCGCGTAGTTATTATAAGATTCGACGGGGAACGTCTTTTGAAGTTCTAAGTAATTAGACGTCAATGGCTAGCGGCTTGCGTCCTGTTCGTATGATAAAACGATCAAGATCTAAGATCCGGCGTTGGGGAGCTGCCTCCAAACGATTCTTACTAGTACTATTGTTGGAGGTAACGAGATGAGACAGCACAAGTGGCAGTGGATGTGGGGGTGAATTTCGATGTATTGATTGAATGGAGAGAGAGAGAGAGAACAGAGTAAGGAGGACGAAGTCCGACGTGGTTTATATATAGGGCGGCTATGTGTGGATCGTATCCTGTGATAAACGGCAGTCTGATCTGCCTAAAGGGGATAGCTGAAGGTGAAGACTATCAGAAGACGTTCGGTGAAGCCAAAAGGTTTACAACAAGTATAGCAGCGTTATACTAGTTTCAGTGATGGTGATCTGACTACTGCAGAACTATCTAGTATCGAGGATTCTCGGGGTTCTTATACGTGCATTGTCCGTTTATATAGACTGGCTCACTGGCGATGGCTCACCCGCCGTGAGCCTGGCTCGTGAGTCCTCCTTGTCTGATCCTGGTGTCGGACCTTGCAAATGGTTACATTGCCCCACCGTGAGCCGCTGGCTCGCCGGTGGCTTGGGTTGGCTCGTGTTATTCGCTTAAAGTTCGTAACATATCCACTTAGGCAGAAATGCCAAAGAATGTGATCAACAACTATGATGACCGATATCTCGTTTAACCCTACTAATTGCTACCTACTTACCAACGTTGGACGTATTAACATAGTTACAGAAACTACCAAAGCTAAGTTTTACTAGATAATTCAAAGAGCTATGGCTATGGCTTAAGATAAGATAAGTCGGATTACTTGCAACGGCCAGAACGTACTTTGGCTACCACTAAATTACCGACCGTCTAGTCATGGTGTTCAGGGATGGATAATATCTATCAGCTGCACATCAGGACTGGTTTGGTTTATTAGCTTCTTACAAAACACATAATGTATTCAATGCTATTCTCAATTCCTTTCTCTTTATTTCTTTTTTTCTAGCGTGCCACCAGAAGGGTCTGGGAGGATAGGTAAATTTATAGGAATTTTGTAGATTCTGGTACCTTCTGCTGTTGTCAAGATGACGTATTTCATTATGAAGAATCAACACTATTCCATCCGTTGACTCTCCTTTTGTAGGTGCTTGTGCGGTCCAGATGCCACGGGATTAACCTGTGACTGCCCAGTTGTCACCGGGTTAGCCTGTGACATTTGTCGCACTGCACGTCCGCGCATACGGACTGGGCTTGTCTAGGCTCTTGCCCATATAGCCAGGCGACAAGGCGATTAAGATTTGGAACTTGGACCTTTTTTTATAAGGATTAGAGCTAGCTGAAGGAAGCCGAGTCTTAAACATGCGCTCGAAGGTGTGAAGAACGTGGTTGTCATGGGACTAGCCCGTGCCTTGCCGCGACATGACAGGGCACGCGCAACCGCACGTGATCCTGGCTGGCCATGGTGCACTTGCACACATATCTAGCCCGGCCCTTACACGCTCTCTTGCTCTCTTCGTACAACCACATCTATCTTACATAACCCCTAACGTCGTTGTCGCCCGTGATAGTGGTCGATACTGGGGCGCATGATGGACATCCCGATTATTTTGATAATGACGAATCAGAGTCTTCCAGCGACAATGACTCGGTCCTTGACGGCGTTCACCTTGAAGCCTTGTCTCTTGAGTTGTCATCACAGTTTATATAGTACTGTATCCCACCACCTGAGTCATGTTCCTGCAAAAGGGTACAAATAACCAAGGCTAAAACGGTCCGGGTTCGAACCCTGGATTGGAAAACTCGAAGTTTTTCGGGTTCCCACTATATAGGTTCCTCCGTTTCCTCAAATGAGAGCTCCTTAGACCACGCGTTCGGTCGGCCCCGTAGGGGTCGAGGTTCGGGACGAACCTCTCAATGTGAGGGGGGAATGTGACGGCGTTCACCTGAAGGCTTGTCGTCACAACTATATAGCATTGCATCCGTAACCCAGCTATCAGCTTTGGTTACTTGTACCCTTTTGCGAGACCTCTTCGACGTTAGTAACGTTAACCACCTTCTCCAAAAGAGGCGCCCACTCAACCAGTGCACCGAATGCTTTGAATGGCACGGCCGTAAGGGGTGTACCCGCGCCGTGCGATGCTCTCAATGTGGACATACTGCTCATGGTGAGTGTGACCGCCGCATCTTCCTCCCGCAACAAAAAGTCTTGGCGCCAAGTGTTAGTCCTAACGCTTGGTTGCCCGCAAAACCTTAACACCACCAAAATCGCCGTTTTCACGGTCGATATCTCAACAACCATAACTACGAAATATCTACGCCTTCGCCCCTTGGGGCCCCCAAACCGACGCCGCCGGTCATAACGCCGGTTACCCCTCTGCCGGGCACCCTTTGCGTCTCGCCCCCGCCCCCTACGACGGCGCAGGAATCTCTCGCTCTTATCTTGTTGGATCACGGTTTGGTAATCCACTACGACAAACTGATCACCATGGACCTCCTTCATATACCTGCCTTAACCTACCTTCTTCATCTACATGCATTAGCCCACCTCTTCCCTTCCATGCTGGCATATCATAACCATGGTGGTTGGCTTGCAACACACTGCCGGCGCAGCCGCCAACACCTTTGTAGACGAGTCGATTGGCTGAGAGAGATGCATACGGGGCAGGGCTGCGGAACAGGAAGACGCCTGCAGATTGGGCGACATGCCCACCACAGCTCTAGGATCTGATGCCAACTCCATTTAAAGTACACTTGTCTTCCTTGGACCTACCTCCTTCATCTTCCTGCCTTAACCTTCTTCATCTGCTTGCCCTAACCTACTTCTTCCCCTTCATCCTGGTATATTATAACCATGGAGATTGGCTCGCAACACACTGGCGGCGCAGTCGCCAATACCTTTGCAGACGAGTCCCAGTCAGATCAGATCACACTATTCCTCAAACAACTTGACAGTTTTGAACGCGCCCCCAGAACATTCCTAAAATCGTGGAAAAACACTCAAGAAGCTGAATATAACTCGACTGCGAGAATCTTTTTTGACGAGGGCCAATTTCCAGCCTGGCTCGTATATTTCCTCACCAAGAACGCTGCTGACAAGCAATCCCACTTCCTCGGCAAAGCCGAGCTACGTCAATTCGTCAATGCTCTTGAGAAGCAGTCTGTCAAATCTCGACAATTATTAGCGGCACGAGTAGGGGCGGCAATTCCACCTAAGCATCTTGAGAAAATCAACAGCCTGCATAAGAGGACGATCACATCATTTGAGATGTCGTCAAATTCAAAAAAGAGACGCCGTAAGTATTTTGCCAGGACGTATCTAACTATCATTCTAACTGGCATCAGGTGCAGATAGCACCATCTCCGAGAATTCCCTCAGCCCCGACGCAACACCGCAAAGTGCACACGGGCACCACAGTTCTCTCGGTCGTACCGTTCAAGTGCGACCAGACTCAGCCGCCTCTTCCAATTGCTGCGTCGAAGATGAAAGAGTGCCCGGCAATGCATCTCTTGAGCAGGCTGAACGCCTTTTCCCGCGAGACCTTTTCAACTCAATTAAGAGATACCCTGACCCTAGGAATAAAAATATCATGGTGGCTGCTGTATTAATATCATTTCCAAATGAGCAATGTCAAATGTCATTGGAAGTTACAGAAGACAAGGTGCAGCATCTTGCTCGAGACTTGTTTGATGCGCGCTTGGAAGTGAAGGATGGATTTCGATATCTTCGTTCCGGCCGTACAAAGGTCAAGCCCAGCCCCAAGTTAACGCTCACAGGTTGTGAGCGTAACGTCCTTTCTTCTACGTTTGGTTTAGAAACGTTCCGTGGGATTGAAGCAAGTTCTAGGTACCAGCACGAAGGTATGCATTTGTGGGACACTACAGATTGCGTGGCAATGGTCATCTCGGCGTCAGCGCAGGAAGGCGCCGTTATCTATATGTCTCTAGGATTGTGGGAAGGGATAAAGATCAGCAATAAACTGTTTCAATGATATCGAACAATCCTATCTTGTAATTATCAATATTTCACCCTCCAATTCTTCCCGCGACTCCCGGACATTACTTATTGAGTGGTGTGCTTTGAGATGGACCCTGCGGGCCGAAGAATATACCTCCAGGTATATCTCGCCAGTAGGGTTTAATAAACGGTTCCTATCTCTTATTGTCCACTTCCTGGGGCCCATGTGACTCCTGCGTTTCGGTGAGATGCAGCCTCATCTGGTGCGCGGATCATGAAGGGTACGTGCCCGATATTGGAGGTGCAAAGTGGTTCGCCCAGACCCGAGCAAGGCAACCACCGCCATTCAACCTAGAGATACCCCTGTCACTCGAGCTTTAGGAGGTAACTTTGTTCTTTCACGTCCTTTAGCGCAGTTAGTCAGCTGGGAGCAGCTACGTAAGCCTGAGTATAAGCCTCTTGACCATGACCATGGGTAGCGTATCCTGAATTGAAGCCTTGGTAAGCGTTGTGGGCTGTCCAATCGAAGCATAGGGGTTCCACGCCGGATCGACGCTGTAGGGACTAGTCATCAACGGGGCCTAAGAAGGTTAAGGCAGGAAGATGAGAGAGGTAGGTTAAGGCAGGTACATGAAGGAGGCAGACTAATGCAGGCAGGTTACGGCAGGAAGATGAAGGAGGTAGGTCAAGGCAGACAAGTGAAAAGTCACGCACGTGCATACTCTAAGTGGAGTTGCAGGCTGCCGGCTTCGGCTCTCCGTGGGACCACTCAGAATGGGACAAACCTTGCCGCCTCATGCCGCTTCTAGTCAATATCCATTGGCTTCCCAGAGCCCTGTTGACTGCCACCGAGGATCATCGACAACTCCCGGGTTCTCGCAGACCCGATGACCAACACTGCATCACTCACGCTCCCACTTCCTCAGTTGTCGTTTGTTTCCACCCCAGACTTTCACCGAACATGTCAGGCCTGGAAGTCCTCAGCGTCGCTTCCAGCATTATCTCAATCGTCGACGCAGTCTCAAAAGTCATCAGTGCGATATGTGTGTCAAGACATCAACGGCCTCCCCGACGCCGCTAGGGACGCCTACACTCGCTTACCATTGGTGGCAGACACGCTCAGACTGGCCACAGAGTGTATGAACCAAAACCAACACGGCAATGATCTGGATGACACGGCAATGATCTGGATGACACGGCAAAGACGTCCTGCAGTGCGATGGTGCAAGTTCTTAAAGCATGTCAAGAAAAAGCCGCGCTGCTGGGAACTCTCTTCAAGGCGATCTTGCCCCCAGGGACGACGCGCCCTTCGGCGCGCAAGCGCTTCACCACCGCGGCCATCATGACGCTACATGCCGGCAAGAAGCAGGAAGGTCGAATCGCTGATGAAGGGTATCCTGCAAGACATCCAGCTTCTGGCGAACAATCGTGCTCTGGATGAGGCCACTAGAGACAAGATGAAGGCCACTGTGGCAAACCTCTTTATCCAACGAACGATCAAGCATGCCAACAGTCTCATCACAACCAGTTTTTGCAAGGGCGGTAAAAAATCTTCCGCATGCTGGAGTGATCATTGGTGCTGCGTTCGCACTGAATTACTAGCCGCTTGGTTCAAGTGTCCCGAGGGAACGGAACGCTAATTTAGTTTGGTGCACCCCAGAGAAAGTGGATCTGTTGTAGAATAACTGGATAATATACGGTTGAAAAGAAACGTAACATCTCAAAGTGATAGCCCAGTTATACTGTATATCTCACAGTGTCATATGTATTGGATATCACCAACAGGTGAAAATTTTCTTGAATCTAGAACGGATGCCTTGGATGTTTAGAGACTATGACGCAATAGTGTGTATCACTTCCAGTTCTAGTTCTTTTGAGAAGGGCGAAGGTAGCGAGCTACAGGAAGATTCTTCAACGTGAACATCGCAATGTCGCGAATCCCCGAGTCAACCTCCTTGTGGCGTGAGGCCGCCCCAACAAAGCGGGATTGCCGTTTGGTGGTGCCGTTGTAGTTCCGAAGTGAAGCAGGTTTGATCGGATGCGGGGATCGCGCGGGCAGTACAGCCG
>MU859454.1:0-15062 GCA_033297205.1 Pseudoneurospora amorphoporcata
GTACCGATTCCGTTTGGCATAAGAAGGCCTTGAAGCCCAACCTTCTCCTAGAGGTTGAGAAGATCAACAAGGCCTTCGAGACCAAAGAAGTTTATCAGCGGAATTGAACTATTGTTCCAAGCCCAGAAACCTGCCCTTGTCACATGCTGGCCATGGTCGAAGGCTTCAATGACGAGTTTCAGAGGATTTTGATCGTGGCCCAGGCCGAGACGGACGCGGTACCCGACAGGGACAGCCCAGACCGGCGCTCGGGAAGAGTCCTCGCCTATACAATCGTGGACAGTTGACTCCACGTCCAAGACGGGTAAGTTCCTATTGCGCTCGTAAAACAAGGATGTTCCGCGAGAAGACAAGATCTTGACAACAACCAGACCGTTTTGACCAAAGCCTAGGCCAAGGTGCTTGCCGCTAATGCCTTGGATATGGTGACCGATGTCAATGTCGGCGGTCGGCGCACTACCAATGGTCCAACAATCCCCATGCTTGGGCGGTTTGGCAAACTCAACGTGGTAGATGGCGCCCGTGTTTTGGACCGTGACGCGGGCAACCACGTTGGCTGAGGAGGCGAGAGTCGACATGGTGGCTTAGGTTGCCGTCGCTGAGGAAGGGGCTGAACAATGGTTTGAGTATGAGCTGAAAGAAGGGTCGCAAGAAAGCCGAGATCCGCTGCGAGAAAAGCGGCGTCAAGAACAAGAGACTGTGGGGTTGGCAAGGGGAGTGCAGTGACGTATGGTGATGATTTTGTTGGCGCGTCCGTCACTTTCCGTTGTGCGCTGGTTGTTTTGTGGTTCAGTTGTTTGGGGGAATGAGGTGGGTCGGGAAGAACTGCCCTTAAATAGTATTCAGTACTCGCGAAACTCCCCCGGCCGGCAGGCAGGCAGTCTGTGGGCAAGCAGCAGGTGAATGGGACGGGGCGCGGTCGCGTAGACGGAGGATGCCTGCCCCAGGTTATGGAAACCTCCCTCGTGGAAGGTACGGCGGTCGGACCGGGGACCTATATGTCTGGTTTTGCACCGAACCTGAGGTGCCTGCCTATAGCATATATCGAGAAAGGCCGGGCTGCTGCCGTCATCATGAAAGATCGTCCTGTCCAAGATGGGCGCGCAATGTAAACATGTCCTATGATCGTCCAGAAAACCTATCACTCAATATAGGTATGCAATCCACTTCCTCTGGCCTGTCGCATTGTATATTTATCTACCTGCTCTCTGCCCTCTTCATATCCGAGCAAGTACTGCTTAACCTCACCATCCTAGCTACCATGCATTGTAAATCCTGTTATCCAACCGGACTCACGCCCCAAATACTAATCCATCTTCCCAACAGTGGGGCTGTCTCTATTCCCCGACCAAAATAGTCATACCCGATACTTGCACGTTAGGTCTAGGGTGGAACCACACGGCCGTTGAGTCTACGACGCAATCTACGCCTCCATCCTGCCAAGTCAGGAGGACCGTTCTCCTGTTGCTCCTGTTGCTCCTCATTGTTTACTTCAACAGGTCCTCCAAGCTGTGCTAAGGAGCGTAACTCGCGAGCGAGCGCGCAGGGTGCTCTCTTGCGTTTGGCAGGTCTGGTTGGTTGCTGGCTTTCCTGTCCCGGCAGTGGCTGGGGATTTGCTGTGGCTCCATGTTGGCTGATGACGTTGTTTTAAGTATTGCCGTGGTCAGAAAGGGAGGGAGCGGCTGGGTCGGTCGGAGGTTGATGCACGGCTGCCGTGTGTTGGGGCGCGTCCGACGGTTGTGGTGCCGGCGCTGCGGGTGCTAGAACCGGAGACGATGGCGGTTGGGTAGAAGTGTGAGTAGGGGCTCGGTTAGTCGTCTCTGGAGGAGGGTCCTTTTCGCCCCTCAACTCGGGATACATCTCTTTCAGTTTCCAAGCCAGCTTTCTTTGAAGAACTGGGTTGATCCGTAGTGGGTTGATCTGCAGTGGTTCAGACCGAGGCACCAACTCGTTATAACGCTCAAGAGAGTCGATAAGCCACCTATAGTAGGCACGGCAAAGCTCTGGACGACTTATATCTTTCTCCAGGTAATTTTGACGATGAGACTGGAACAACTCCCACTGGGAGCTCTCCCACTCAAAGTATCTGAGCTGTTCGGCCAAGAATGCTATGTTTTGGCTGTCTTCTACGTCAAACTCGCTCTGGTACGGGTCTACGGGGAACGCTGCTCCCGACGGAAAGGCGCCTGACAGTTTTCGTCTAACGTCCTTGGCCATTCTGTAGAGTTCATGGCGGTCTAGCTGTTGTGGAAGGGCAAGATGTCTGCGAATCTGGTTAGCATTCCCTTCAAAGCTTCTACAATCCCCAATGAGGGTAAAGTGCCACTATGTCCATACCTATAGAGACCCAAATGGACCTGTGTCCAATCCAGGACCCAGCCGTATGGGCCTTCAGCGGGGGTTCCATTAAACGAGGCTCGGTGGACAAATGGTCCCCTTATTTGTCCAATGGGGATGCCTTGGTGAAATTCCTCCTCGGTAGGGGTTGCTGCCGCTGGTGCTGCCGCTGATGATGCCGCTGGTGATGCCGCTGGTGACGCCATGTTGCTTGTGAAGTGATGTGTGGTAGTTTGACGAAAGTTGCTCGGTTTAGAGTTGAGACAAGTTGCGATGCTTGACGAAGTTGTGACAGAGTGTTGGAATATCTTGAAGGGAGTAATCAAACAAAGAAGTGAGATCTTTTAAAAGACCGGGACCTTGACGAAGGGCGTCCATTGTTGCCATTGATTGTGTCAATCGCCTATTCCATATGACTGAACCTATTATCCAGTTGTGCAAACTGTCAGCTCTATTGTTCCAGGCATTGATTCAGTTCTACTCATTGTCTCTTTCTCAGTGCGCATGAGATCAAACCCATTCGTGACATGGTGGAGATATGTCCTATTGCATTATACAAGACAATAGGCCAACGGGATGGGCAATTGACGTGCGGAAACATGGGATGGCATGGTCGGGTGGATCTTGCGGTCGATATCATCTCGGAGGCCGACGCAGATGTGTTTCGTCTGGACTTGTCGATCGGACAAGTGTGACACTGACGGAATGTGGGATGGGAAAAGCCTGATTCTGATACATGGGTCAATTGGTGGCACTGTGTTGGGGTCAAAGAAAACGCTTCTTTCAGTCACGCAGTGCGAGTCGACCGAAGAGGGAGGGAAGGACGGAGACCGTGGCAACAAAGGGAAGCAGGGTTGACATGAAGGGGCTCCTTGGGTGTACTCTACAAGAGGACAAAAAGGGAAAAAGGAAAAGAGGAGAAAAAAAGAAAAGGAAAAGAGGTATAAGAGAGAAAAAGGGACGAGAGAAAAAGAGAAGATGATTAAAAGAAGAAAAATGGAAAGTGAACGATTCGCAAGCCTGCCTGCGTGGTACCATAAACCTTTTCCGTCCTGTATTGCTCAAGTCCAGGAAGGAACAGTTTCCACGGTACCTGCCCTGGTTTTCACTCAGATACTGTGACCCTCGTATGCACCTACTGCTCCTGTCAATTCGGCTCACTCCGCAATCTCCGGAACAAGGTATGGGCTCGGACAAGGAAAGATCGAAGAAGGTGCAACTTCTTTATTGTGTCATTGTGGACAAAGATTACGAATGAGGGACACAGACATCGAGAGAAAGAAGGTATCGACTTCACGTCCATCTCCACCACGAGCTGTCATGCAACCCCTTTTGAGCCGCAACTTGCGACAGCATTGGGTGATGCAAAAAGAATTGATCCAGTTGACGTCGAGTGATGAAGCGAAAGTGCGTGGTCCCTGCCCTGGTCACCCCGCCCCCACCTTCCTTTAACCAGAACGAACTGTGGTCTTGGCAGGGGCATATCGTGGCGCCTGCGGGGCTGTGGCGGTGCGTGCCCGGGGGGTTAACGATGCCCCGCTGTTGACCTCATCCCTTCACTCTTTCCTCGACAAGTCGACCGTGCGCCGTGAGGAAATATCGCACAGGAATTTGGGTCATCTCTCACTTCTAGTAGCAACCGAATGTTCTGGATGTAATCGGATCGCAAGTCTTGTCAATCCACGACATAGGGCATTGGTAGAAGTTCACCTGTTAAATATGGACTCCTCCACTCAAGCTTCTGCATTCGACCTTTGTCTGGCCGAGGATAGGTAGCCGCTTGCCGTTACGCTTGGTATATACTCTAGATCTCCTTTAGAAAAACGCAAGAATGACCAGTACTTATTCGTCGAGTAGGCACGAGCGAACAGACTGTTGAGTCGAACACGGAAAGGGGGCAAGTGACAATACGTAGATGGTCCTGCGGCTGCCTCTGCTGGTGGTGGAGAGAGTGGGGGAAGTAGAGTCGAATCAGCCTTCGGTGGACGTTCCTTCTGTCATTAACGTTTCTCTCGATGCAGGCTTATCGCAAACAGTGGGAGTGTTGTGCCAGCTTGCCTAGTCTGTAGCGGCATTCCCGCGGGATTCCTATGCTCACCGATAGCTCTCAAACATATTGGCGCCGAGCAAATACAAATACCAACCACACAAGCTCAAACTCTGCAAAGCAAAGCAAGGCAAACAAGTGCGGTTCTAAGCCGCCCAAATTTTGAATACAAATATCGCTCGTCTCATCCGTCACTTCTCTTGCTTTTGGGGACAGATTGTAGCTGTTCATGTCTGCTTCAACTTCTCACTTCTTCCTTGTCCCTTCCTTTGCTCACTCCCAACCCATATGACGTAAAGACTCACGGTTTGCGGCTTCGACTTCAAGGTCTTGAAGCCTTCGTTCTTATTCCCTCCTCTTTCCAATATCTTTCCCCAACAATACCACAGCTATGAAGATGTTCTGAGGCCTTCCATCTCTCCCGTGACCTTTCCCTCATTCTTCCTTCGCTATAGCTACTATTTTTCTTTTATTTCCTCGTCTTTCTTTTTTTCTGCCTCCGACTCTTGTGCTGTCTCGGCTATATCGCACGCTATGTCTGTCTGTTAGTGCTTCCCCGCTGTAGCCATTGAAACCTAGGAGCCGCACTATCACTAACACACTCCTTCTTTCCCCACTTTTCCCCCACCCATTCTTCGACCGCCAACCGTCCGCGCCGTGCAGACAACGCAGGTCGGGTGTTCTTTTCTGCCCCTGCTTGCCCGACCGAGTTATCGACCTTTTCTCCTCCCCATGCCAACACAATTAACACATACACCGGAAGTCATGAACCTGTGCTCGACACGAACAACCGCGACTGAGGTTTGACACAAGGTCGTTTCTCAAGGGACAGCTACCGATACTCGACAGCTGGCGACGATGCCAAGGCCCCATGTTCGAACCTCAGGATACATATCATCCCATCTTCTCAGTAACAAAATGAATACTCCGAATTACCAAGGTACCCTACCCCCATCCTATTGTCTGCTTGTGCTAAATAGGAAGAGTATCCACCATGACAGTGGGGAAAACAGCTGGAAAATCTAGGAACAATAGCAGCGTCCAATCCTCAATAGGGTACCTTTCGATGACATAACTTTGAGCCAGGAAATCCGGCCCATTACAAACAGGCATGGATTCTCCATTAACGATAAGATTCAGTGAAGGCTATCTTCAACAGGAACTTGAATGATCTGCATAAAGCTATGTAAAAGTCCATGCACATATTACGGCATATATGCTAGCTGTACCCTTGGTTGCAGAAAGAAAATGATTCTCGTCGCCGAAGCCTACAGCATTTGTGTATAAAGCACGTGAAAAAACACGGCAAAGACTTTCGGATCTCCGGGCTGACGACACACCTCCGGGACGGGCATACATACTCTACATATATGCAAAACCCGGCAGGAGGACGGCATATAGGTGCGTGAAAAGTGTCTGCTCGAATCTAATTTCACAAACGCACTGCGTGGAGAGGGCATTAGTTGTTTTATGATGGGAAGGAGCTACATCAACATTGATCCTCGCTACCGGCCTCCCTGAGAAAATGTCGTAGTTCAAGACAATCCTGGGAAATACATGTGCCTAGGAAGGAAGGACTGTCTATCCATACTTACTCCGTCAGTTTTAATGAGAGAAATACCGTGACCTCGTTGTCCTCATTTCATTCGTGTTTCCAATCGATCAACATTTTTTTTTTTTTTTTTTTTTTTTTTTTTTTTTGGCTTCGAAAAAACATCAACCAAATTCACTTTTCCATTTCACTTACCGGGTCATCCAATCCCGGGAAACTTTCATGGTACTAGCACACAATTCCGGCTTTCCGTCGCCAATGTGCCGTCCTGGTCCAAGAGAAAAATGGAGTGTCCAGAGAAATCATCCATGGCGTTCCCACCATATAAACATTCCACGCATGGGTAGTATAGATGGGAAATAGGCACGCCTCGGAGTGCTACCCTTGAGGATACTGCTAGGCACATGGGTACCTTATATAATCCCGAAACAGGATCTGTACCAGGTACTATGTGGTCTAGTGAATGCGTTGCGAAATGCTTGTGTGCAACGGAAGAATTACACTTCACACGTGCGGCGGACGTCCGACAGAACCTTAACCTTGAATGACCATTCACCCACAGTCTCAAGGTTTATTGCCGTATAATTTGTACTATAAAAATACTTCCACTCCCTAATTTCCAACAGTCACCTTCGTCTGCTGAACACCATCCACAACAGTCATCTTCCTTTGCTGAACATCATCCGCAAAAAAGGACACTGGATTATTCCATCACCATCACAGTCACTTTTACAAGACTTCACCCATCATTTACCACAGCAATGTCGTCAAATACAGCACCGCGAACCCCTCCCTCTCAGGGCAGCTTTCCACACTTCAACTTGAAGTTTGCTCCCCTTCCTTCGTATGTTTAACCTCTGTTCCCGGGCAGTAATTCGTTTCTGTCCACGTATTATCTACTGGCTCTATACTAACGAAAATGGTAGGCCTGCCTGGGTGCGCTCAGACAACGACATGGAGGCGAGCTTTTCTTCTTTTTCCCGTCGGTCTCCGGCAGATACATGTATATCAAGAACCAGGCCCAGTTCACCCACTTCTACCGCCCCAGCAGCCGGTACCACCAACCCAATCGACTGTCCCCTCCATGTACCTCGCTCTATCAACCCAGTCCACCCCATCGATGCCGCGCCCCTTCCGGACCCGCTCGATGAAGAGATCGCGGCACTCACACTGCGAGGTTCCAGATCCCAAGCGCAGAACGCCAGATTCCAACGGATGCGAATGATTGAGGAGCAGCTGCGACATGCCTAAACCAAGCCTCGTCAGGAAGCCTACGAGATGGTCGAGTATCGCTCTATCGAAGCCGTCAGAGCCGAGCTCCGGGAAGCCCGCCGCATGGTCGGGCAAATGGAAAACTCGATTCGACGACAAGCGGGGATAATCGCCAACCTCCAACGGGAGATACGCGACATCCAACGCGAAATCGACGAGCGAGAGGGAGTCCCTGGCAGGTACCAGGAAATAAGGAACCGGGAATTTGATTTACGATTCAGACGGAGGGACCTGTCAAAGGCGGAAGAGCTCTTGTATGGCTATGGGTCTGCTCGAGGCTTCTACATGAGTACGGTAGAGGAGGCAACGGCCACGATTGAGAACATACCTCCTGAGCAACTCTACCGGGATTTCAAGGAGGCAAAGGCGGCGGCGGTGTTTGGCATCACAGGTCATGGATATTTCGATATTTTGGGGTAGAGGGTGGATGGCGTTGATAAGTACCTGCACAGAGACCCTTTTCCCGCTGGATTTTACTGGCCTGTGCCCAACATTGGTGCTTGGAGGTAGAAAGGGACGCTCAGTTTGTGAATACAGCTTCTGTTTTAGCCATGTTCGGCTTCAGGATCAGTGTTGAGCAAGATGGATATCTTGGTTGGCATTCGATGTCGATCCACACATGTACTTATATCGAGGGTTCCCATTCTCCCTTTCGTTCTCTTTCTCCTCCTTCAACCAACAAGTTCACCACCACATTTGTTCCTCGTGATGCCTTTGTCAGGTACGCTCACTACGTTTGCTTTGGCAGGCATGACCCATGTACTACGGTGTATAAAGGGTGCATGTTACCGGGATTCCTGTACTTCTTCTTCTTGACCAACAAGACGACACTACCCATTCTCCATTTTTCCTTCTTGAAGGGAGTGTGTCGTCTCGGCCCTTAGTACCCTGGTCCGTTTGGATTTCCCGAGGCCATGTAGTAGGAAGTGTAGCTGCTGGCCACTTCGTCGGGGCTGCATTAAACCCCTTTCTTCTAGATAGATGCATCTACCAGCATCGAATGACACTCGTCTGGATTCACCCCAATTTCTATATATGCGCAACAATCACCCTTTACGTTTGCTGTTTGTCTTAGTAGGTAGCTTGACTTTCCTATAAAATAACACAGTGAATGCAACATCAGCCGAGAACCTGGAGTGGACATTTGACCTTTCGCTGTTCATAGTGCCCATTGACTGTTCACAGGACAGGGACTTGGCACGGAACAACCTTAACTCTGACCTTTACACATCCGGTCTGACTTCACTGGACTTTAAACCTGGAGGGATTCTCCTATTCAAATCCTCTATAAATTCGGTTCTTCAGCCCACTTTACAAGCCAGCTTCCTTCTCAAACCACCACCTCAAAGCACATATTAGGTACTTTAGACCTAATCCTTCCTATCAACAACCAATTTTATTACGAAACCCCTCCTTGAAACAAAATGTCCATGGCCAAGGCATTTCGTGACGTTCAACGGGGCCTGGTCCCCCAAAGGCCCCAACGGAAACGAATCTCCTTGATTGTTCGACGACGACGGGGTCGTCGACACAATACCATCGACGTAAGCTTGTCTCCATCTCGGACTCGCCTTCCAAACCAGTGCCTTGAAATTTACATACGATCCTAACCCAGAATCAGGCTCGACGACCTCAACATTTACCCAGGGGCATCCACCCCAAACGCACTCACCCCACCAAACCAGTCTCAACATTATTCAGGACTCCAGTCGGTTCACCAGTCATTGTCAGCGTCACAGAGACCCTCACGAACCATTCGTTCGGATGCGTTCCCGCTTCTGCTTCTAACCTCCTGACACCCGATTCGCACTCCTACTCCTCAGCACGCCAGTCAGTCCAGTTCACTTTCAATCACGAAGCAGTTCAAAAGAAGGAGCTCGCGTATTGGCCAGCCTGGTACCATCAGCAGCGCCAATGGGAACTCCAGCAGGCCAAGCTCAACAGCACGCTGGACGAGACATACCGGTTGGATTTGGTAGAACGGCGGTGGGACCTGGTAGAGCTGATGATTTTGGGGGAGTTGCTGATGAAGTTAGTTCTTGGAGTGGCGCGGGAGAACGAACGGAGACGACAGCTGAGACTTCAAGAGGAGATGAAGATGGAGCTTGAGCTGGAGGGAGAAGCCGGATTTGACTCCAACGAAGATTAGTCGTCCAAGGAAGAGCACTAGGAGGTAACGGTATCGAAGTAGGAATGGTCTTGTGCCCAGCCGGCTCACGGTCTCCAGCCGTGCCTGCCGGGCTGGGCCCACTTCTTCCCAGCACCACGCTTAGCTAGCTTTTCCCCGCGATTGTTCGTAGCCTTGTTTCCTTGTTCAATACAACATCTTCTCTCTCTCGCCTTCTTTGTCCCTCTGGTCCAAGAAATGGAATAGGTCGGATTTCCTTGAGGTAGTTGGTTGCTGGAGTTTGGGTCAAAATTGGTGTACCAGTAATGTTCGAATAGAATATACATATTGGAGTCGACGTACATACAGCAAATTCTTTCTATATCTGCCAAACAATCATACTTTTTTACGTAGAGGTATCTACCATTGTCTCTGTCGTGGCCAGAAGCTTACCTTGTCTGTGAAAGGGCACAGTGAAGGCAACATCTGTGGAGAACCTGGAGTGCACATTATCAGCACATTTGACTTTTCCCTTTCCTTTCGAGGCTTCCATTCACTGTTTTACAGACCGGGAACCTTGGGCAACCTCAATTGTTCCATTCACTGAGTGAACCTTGTGGGATGCTGCAGTTCTCTGGGCATGTATATAATTTCCTTCTCCCGCCCACTTTGCACCTCTCATCATTCTGTTCGGACCATCATCCAATTTGGAGGAGCAGATCCATTCCGGGTACAATCATTTACATCAACAACAACTTGTCCAAGAAGACGCCACAGCTCAGACTCAATGTCTTTGGACTACCTGTCCGCACCGCTGTACAGTCTGCAGGACCTTGCCCAAGAAGCAACCGACAAAGGCGCAGCGTGTTCCTCGGTTGTCGACGTCGACAGTGTCGACATAATGTCGATGTACATGTTCCCTTGTTTCCGGCGTCGCTGTTTCTTCTATGCTAACAACAGACTATTCTTAGCGATCTTATCAGTCCTTCAGCCACTCCGAACAAGCCGAACAAACTTACCTTCACCAAGTTTACCCTTCCGCAGCCGATGTCTCCGTTGGCTACAACCACAATCCGTACCACGTCGGTTTCCTTGCCGCCCCAAACGCCGCAATTCACCCACTTCCGAGGCATCAGACTTCATCGCGCACTTGCTCCCTTCCATCTAGCCCGCCGGGATACATTTCTGCGCTGGCACTCAACCAAGCTCCAATCGCGCACCATCATCCACAAAGTGACCTCACGTTCGACTCCGAAACGGCACGACATGAGGCGCTTACGTACCTACCGACCTGCTTGGTACCAAGAAAAGCTCCAGCGGGAGCTTGAAGAGTCCAAGCGCAGTGAGAAGCTGGATGAGGAGAGGCGCTTGGAGTTGTTCGAACTCTGGGCGGAGTTCGACATTATGTTGGAGATACTTTGGAAAGTGACGCAGGAGATAATGATGCGGCTGGCTCAGTGACTTCGAGAGCAGATGGAGCAAGAGGAAGTGGACGACGAAACTGACGAAGACTGGCTGTCTGAAGAAGAGTAATACCCTTGCACCAGGAAGTAAACCTATCGACTTGGGGATAGGTCGGATATATCTTCTCAGATGTGGTTGGATTGAGATTGGTGTTTCAGTAATGTTCGAAAGGGCCGAGACATTGGCGGTCGACGTCCGTGCAGTCATGTCACGGACTATCAAGCATCGGCGTTGATGGGCTGGACACCGCGAAGAACTGCAGAGCTAGTCAGATACCCAGTCAGAGAAAGCTAGACAGAGAAGAAGAAAAAAGGAAGGAATGCAGTGCATCACAACAGACATGCATGAAGTTCTCTAGTATCTTGTTGTTTCTAGTTGACTTCACTTCATCATGGAGTACCCGGTCCAGGAAGAACACCAACCAATGTGTGATGTGGCTGTACGATAGTAGTTGCTATAACAGCTGGCGGCTTCCGATTTGGATGGGCGGTTGACGGATGGCGGAGTGTAAACTGGCGTTTGACTTTTTGAGTTCGAATGAGGGCATTCCGGGGTCGGAACCAGGCGCAAAACTCTTCGCAAAAACAACCGCCAGCGGAGTGGCTTCAGTAGAAAGAAGGGGAAAAATACGTCAGGCATTTTGACCGCTTTCCGGACTCGGAGAGGTCCACTTCTTCCCCTTGTATTGGAAAGTATGAGCGAGATATGGATTCCGCACTGAGGGAAGGCGGGAGGGAACCATGCTCGCTTTGGTCGCTTTGATGAAGCCGGAGGTCTTAGGAAGGAACCACCCAGAGCAACACGACGTGACCACCTTCAGTTGGCCACATCAGTCAGACGCCACGGCAAGTGGCCACTTCAAGAAGCCGAAAAAAGGCCCCACGGTTTTCCCGTTATAGAAAGTCCCCATTGATACCATACCTTATATATTCCAATGAATCATCATTTTCTTGACCCATCTTCTCTCGAGTTTCCCCTCTTCCTCTCATACAATGTCTTTGACAACCCCGCATTGCCCTTCGATGTGGATGCCATCTTCGGCGAGATTGGCGCACTCATCTGGGTCAACGATGCCCAAGATGATTATCTCGAGGCCGTCCAGTCGCACGCCTCAATGCCACTATCCTCCATCTACAGTGCAGCTACCAGCACATCAACATCCAAGTTTGCATCCACAAAGTCGACGGCCTTTCCGATGACTATAAGCTAGACATCCAGCGCGACATCACCATCCGCATCCAAGACGAACTATCGGACCAAGGGGTCGAGAACGCGCCGGTGTACTTCCACCTGACCAGCAGCAGCGACCACTGGATGCTATCTCCACTACCTGTTCCCCTACTTACCCCTGCGAAGTACATGGAGCTCCGTACCCTGGGCAAGTGACCAGGGACATCGCCCCCCTGGCTGACATGGATGTTGAGCGTTGCCGTCCCGAACGCCTCTTCTATCTTCCAGTTTCCCGCCATGGTTCCATGGACGGAGAACCTGAAGCACCATGTTCACCATCAAGACACTCCGTCAAGGTTCCTCGAGATGGAGAACCTGAAGTGCCGAATTGCTGTCCTGTTCACCGGACACGTCTGGTGAACATGAATGCTCAGCGGACCTGAGCCTGAGGAAATATTCCACAGTCACCATGCCATGGCGGTATAAGATCCCTTCGCCCTCCCAGCTTGCACCTCTTATTTTTCTCCCCTGACCACCGTCTCGGAAACCAATCTCAGACACCTCAATCTGGAATAACTCTTTCACCCAACAACATCCACATTGTAACACTTGTTCTGTCGACACAATGTCTTCCTCTCACGCCTCTACCAACACTCAACCGAGCCTCATCCAGGGCGAGCAACCTGTCGACAATGACGACTCAAAGTCGAGGTATGTTTGCCCTTTTCTCCCATAGCCATAATGTCGTTCATGGAGTACCTATCCTCCCATACTGATACCAGATACCAGCAATAGGAACACCCAGGCCACCTTCCCATCGACTCCGATCCGCTCCTCTCCCTGCTCCAGTCCGCCAGTCACCCCCGTATCCGACTTAGGGTTAAACTGTGCTCTAGTCTCTTCACCAACCACACCCGCCCCGAAGGTTGCGTACATGCACGACCGTTTCATTTCTCCGAGTCCTCTTGCCTCACCCAACTCGGTCGGATCAAGTCCTCCTGTGTCTCCAGTCCCACCGTCCCAGGCACACTGGGTCCGCCTGGCGATGCCCTGGGACAATCACAGCCGAAATAGTGCTTGGTACCGGCCGGGATTCACTCCTACTCCAGCTTTTGGACCGCCGACACCCCCTGGCATGACAGCGGCGGAGCAGGAAGATTTTCAAAGGGATCGTAATTTGAGAATCCGGGACGCCTTAAGGCCAGTTCGTTTCCGCTGTAAGAAGTTAACCAGTTAAGACTTTTGCAGTATTCGGGTCGCAGTAACGATATAACGCATTACTGCTCTACTGCTCCTTTTTGCGTTCGTCAAAAAAACCTTATTTTTCATGCACACCCTGCAACCACCTGCAACCACCTGCACTTACCCCAAATCTTCGATCTGGCCAATTAGAAAGCTAGAATGTTCGAAATCCTTAACAGCAGTTCTTACTACCAGACTGCTCGATTTTGAGCTGTACTCGTCAGGCCTACAAAATCGGCGGCTGACTAGCGGGCAACCCCCTAGTAAGGGACATTAATTCGTACCCGGACATTAATTCGTGCCCGAAACATGGGGTACACCCCGCACCACCCAAACTGCTAGTAAATCAATGTACATCTGTCCGAATGCATATTTTTTTTACGTGCAAGAGCCGGATTTCAGCCCAAGTCCGCACTGCCCTGTTTACTGACCATTTGCCACCATTTGCAATCTCACGAAACCGCTGTCGCATTACTATCGATTATTATACACACATTCACATGTAGTGTAGTGCAACCAGTCTTGATTGCGTGCAACTACCTTTGATCCGTCCCTCTACTTCTTTCTCGCCCTGCTCGCGGTCGTGTCGCTGTCCCTGCTACTACATCGCCGTCGTGCCTCTGTCCTCCTCGCCATGCCTCGTCAACTCCCTGGAATCACCAGCGGCTCTGGCACGGCCAAACCTAAGGTTGTTGATCTTACATCTGACGATCAGTATGTTATGGATGACGCGTGGGAGTGACGATGAGGGGGGGAATGTAGAGGGTTATGGGGATTCTGATTGTGAGGAGGTTGAACCGCTGCAATAGTAAGGGGGTATAAGTGCTGTGCAAATACTCCATGGCATCAGATCTATGTACGTGCAAATAACGATAATTTTACGTGTTGGTGCATATGCTGGTCGTGTCAGCAATTTCGTATGCGACTAAGAAATATCGATATATTATTATAAAATATTATTGGCTCCGGGTGTAGGACTTTTATTTGCTAGTTAAAATGCGGGTTAGGGAAGTACCTTGCTCGGTACGAATTAATGTCCGGGTACGAATTAATGTCCCTGACTAGGGGGTTTCCCGCTAGTCAGCCGCCGATTTTGTAGGCCTGACGAGTAGTGCGGTAAGAACTACGGTTAAGTACAACTATAACGTTCAACCCCCTATAAATATAGGGGATGGCCGTCGCAAATACTATAAGAAGGATGGTGATGATAAGAGTGGTGGTATTGATGAAAAGGATAGTGGTGATGAAAAGGATGGTGGTGATGAAAGGGATGGTGGTGATAATGAAAAGAAGGAAGAAAGAGGAGGAAAGAAGAAAGGTAGAAAGGGGATGTTAAGCACCTCTTTCCATCTTGCAGCCAAAGTCTTGGCCTACCTTAACGCTGCCTTAATGTTGCATGAGTGCAGCTGTAGACCATGCGCGTTAAGAGGGCAGTTAAGGGAAAACCGCTAACGCGGAAACGAACTGGCCTTTAGAGAGAGATCGGCTGGCGTATGGGGGATGGTCACACCATGTGATGCAACGACGAGCCCAACGAGTGGTGGGGATGAAGCGGCTCGAAAAAAATGAGCGGCAGATCGACCGCCTATTGACTGCACAGCACGAAGCGGCAGCGCGCGAGCAATCTAGCAAGGACAACGCTCCCGGTCCAGCTCCCGCATCGGCTCCGACTTCAAATCTCGCTTCGGCTCCGGCTCCGGCCCCAGCTCCGGTGGCTTCTGTGCCTGCCACTACTGTCACACGGACATTGCCCACAGTTCAGGGGTTAGGATCGTGAGACTCAACAGAGCCTCAACGCCTAGCATTAACCTCAAGATGCTCAGTGGCCTCCGGCCACAACACCCACCTCGGCCGGACCCGCGGCCAGACCC
>MU859455.1:0-15019 GCA_033297205.1 Pseudoneurospora amorphoporcata
GGGGCGGAGAGTATTTCTATTCCCCGCTACCAACCATGTCCGGTTCCAAAGTTCCAGAAATTTGTAGTACTTTAGGGGAAAGATAGGCTTTTCCTGCATCCCATCCTTCCACCTAAGTTCAATGCAATCAACATCTTCCAAATTTGGACGCTGAAGTAATTCGTCGAACGATGAAAACTCTGTTTCGAAGGCATCATCCTGCAGAGCTTGAATAGCTACAAACGTAACTAAACAAACGATCTGGCATGGTACCATAGTAGCAGAAAAGGTCACCCTAGAAAAGTATTAGTTTGGGATCAACGGTTAAAGGCAAGAATACATACACATCTGCCCCCTTATCAATTTTATTAGCCGATAGCTTGTTCTGATTGATCGTGATCTGAGCAATAAGCCTTGGTTCCTTTGTATTCGGATCGCGAACGACAAGTAGCTTGACTTGTCGATAAAGCATGTTCTCATAAGTGCCGGGCCGAAAGCCAATGCTTCCTATAAGCACCAATGTATGAAAGGCAACCCGATGTCTAGGATCACAAGGTATATCGACTGCGCGTTCCCACAAAGTGCTAAGAATGAGCAGAACATCGTCTGTTGTGGCTTCGGTTTTCTCAAATGTTTGTTTGCATGAAAGGTTGAACTTTTGTGCAAGAGTTGATTGGATCCACTGTGAGAAGAAATGTCAGTACACAGTATCGGTATGGGTAAGGAGGGAATCTACCTGGATAATCTCTCTACGGGCCTTGCCACGGTTGTTAAGCAATGTCCATTGTTCGGAATCTTCGTCTGAGTCTTCGTTTGAATCTTGATCCCTTCTCTTCGCGAGCACTACAGCATCAGCTTGAGCTACTATATGCTTCCATAAAGCAATAATAGTCACTACTGATTGAACTGTTGGTACCTGCTTCTATTCCTCGGTACCGTCTATATACAGACGCCTGCATCTTGCATAGCGTGTATAGTCGGCCAGAAAGCTCTTGCAGATAGCAATGGACTTTTTCTTGTTTTGGCACACGCCAAACCAAACCTTATCAGCCTCTTTTTCTGTTAATTGTAACACATCTGTGACAAATCTTAAAAGTGTTAGTACGCAATATTAAAGAAAGCAGCAAAATGATAAGGTACATACCTATTCCATAGACGCCACGCGCGTTCTCGCTCGGCTTTGGTCTTCTTACAAAGCGAACGCTCATATGTTGTTACCGTAAATTCGTCGACGTCGGCAAATGCTCTTCTTTTCCGTTCTTCGTCGTCGGGTACAGTCGGCGGTATCGGCGGTTTTTGTAGCTTCATCCCTTCCGTATTGCATATGGATGGAGTGTGATCGGCACCGTGAAACTCAAACAATACCTTCTCAAGCTGCAATAGCTAACGAGCTCAGTGTGTTTGGGAGGAGAAATTCATTAGAAAACTCGGAAGGAGGGTTTGATATGAAAACCAATGCAACCCTCGCAACGTAGGGGCCGTAATTCATGCGGTAGAATCAACTGGGAAGAATGGATATACAGTAAATGCAATGAGAATGGGACAAAAGTGTGCTTATTTGGTTCGGTCGGGAATCTGAGGGTAAAGACGCGACTTATATCTTGAGGCCCTTCTGATGTTCACCGAAGCCAACCACACCTCCCAAAAGCCAACCACACTTTCCAAAAGCTAATCATACCTTCCAAAAGCCAACCACACTTCCCAAAAGCTAACCACACCTCCCAAAAGCCAACCACACCTCCCAGTTAGAAGTACTAAGTATATGGAGTAGGTGTCAGGGGTAAATGGCAGGGGTAAGTACCTTGTGTAGTATGTGCCTAGCCCACTCAGCTGGGCTTGGCGTAAGTGGAACGGTGCACTCGATGGCGAAGGCAATGGGAAAACGGTTCCAGAAACGGGGGCGGCGTTTTCAGCTGAGTCATCCAAACCCCTGTCAAAAACGGCTCCCATAGATAATCTTCCCCTCACTGGCTTATCTATGGGAGAGCGGACGGGATCCCGAGTTTTCCAGTGAGTATGGTCGTATGTAGTGATTATTTACTGTTTCCTGTTATTATAAAGACGGAATAAAGTGTTCCGTGAACTAAAAGGTCGTACGTATTGTATTGTTGTCGCTCCCATACCGGGAGTCAAACCCCGGGGCTGTTTGAGAAAAACAGACACTTGTGAACAGAGAGTCAACTATGTTACCGCTACACCGTACCCGATTTGGAGGAGGATGGATAGCTTCCGATTTGTATATATGAGCGGTACTCGTCTGGGCTAGAAACGCCCTGCGAATCCATTCACTTTCGCGAATCCATGAACCAGACCCCAAGCCGAAGCTTGGGGTCCCAGAGGGCGTTTCTAGCCCAGACGAGTAGATGGGGGGATGGGGCTATGAATAGCTCTATAATTGTTGTAACTATATGTGGAATTGTATTTCAGGCTGCTGAGGTGAAGAGGCTCGAGACAGGGGTCAAAGGCTCGGCGTGAGTGATAGTATATAGTCACTGGTCACTGGGCGAAAGGTAATGGGAGGAAGTTGGTTCCATCATCATCTAGCTCTATAAAAAATGCCGTCTTTCGGAAAGCTTTTAAGGAAACCCAAGCAGTCGCAAAGCAAAACAAAAAAACGCCTTCTAATCTATCCCCCCCCTTTGTTCCCCTATTGATATTCGAGCCCGAAAAAGTCCCAAATTCCATTCAGCCCCACTGAGAAAGGCCATTCTAAACCATATCTCTTCGCTTTTTTCTTCCTTCGAAAGTCTTCTTCTTCTTCGCTACACATCTTTGGATATCGCTAAACAGCAACGCAAGAGCACCACTCAGCCCATCCATGCTAGGTATGCAAAAACCCATCCGCCTTCTTTGTAAAGCACACTTAATCATCATCCTCATCATCCGTATCCTTAGGATGCGGCGTCCCCTTGGGGCTGTTGAGCCACTCAATGTGCCTCAGTCTCCTGCGAGTCTCGCGCTCCTTCATCTCCTTCTTGGTCATCTTCTTCTTCTTCTTGGCCTTGAAGGTCATGCTTTCGCCGGTAACGCCCAGGGAGCCGTTATCCTCGGCGCCCGAGTTAACGGCAGTGGAAGGCTCGCTCAGGCCCATGGGGGTGTTCAAGCCGCTGGTGACGGCAGAGGCAGGCTTGCTGCTGTCCTCGAAGCGGTCGAGAGCAGCGGTGTTCTGGCCCTTGTGGGTGACGCGGCCGTCGACGACGTTCCATGTCTCGGAGGCGAGAGCGCCAACGAACTCTTCGTTATGGGAGATCATGACAACACCACCCTTGAAGTCGCGGATGGCGACGGCGAGACCACCCAGCGAGTCACGATCCAAGAAGTTGGTAGGCTCGTCAAGAACCAACATGTGGGGGTTGTTCCACATGGCACCGGCGATGACGACCTTGACCTTCTGACCACCGGAGAGCGAGCCGATCTCGTTGTGGTTGGCGATCTCGGGGTCGAGACCGAGATCCTCGAAATGCTTAGAGATGACTGCGGGTTGGAGCTCACGGTAACCGAGACCCTCGCGCGAGGACTCATGATCGTCGAATTCCTGGATGAGCTTCTGGAAGCCGAGTTCGAGAAGGGTCTCGCGCGAGATCATGGTGTTGTGCTTGGGGAGGAAGTTGCGCCATTTGCTGTTGCTTGTTAGCTGCTGATCATTTGTACAGAGACAAACGGGGAAACTTACACCTCATACTGGAAGGTCTTCTTGTACTTTTGACGACCGACCAGGGCCTCAACCTGTCTCTTGCCCTTGCCATCACCGATATCGATAAACTTATCCATCTGCTCCTTGTCGGCGTCCGTCAACTGGCGGGTCTGCTTCATGTGGACCTCACGATCATCACCGTGCTGGTAACGCCACTGGAGGTACTGGTTGGGGGTCTTTTCGAGATGCATCTCAACGTGCTCAAGAGCGTGCTGCTTGATGTAGCCGATACGGAGGTTGGGATGCTTCTCGACCTTGCCCTGGGTGGGGATGACCTCGCCGGTGAGCAACTTGATCAGAGTAGACTTGCCAGCACCGTTGGGGCCGATAATGGCCACGCGGGAGGAGAGGCTAAGTTGGCAGGTGACACCGCTGAGCGAAGGCTTGGGAGCGTTGGGGTAGGTGAAAGAGACATCCGTCATACGGATAATGGCACGAGTCGCCGACTTGACGCCGGACAAGATACCGGGAGGAGGGAACTTGAACTGGACGTTGGAGGCAGAGAGGGTGTAGTAGGCCTTGGCCTCGGGGCGGACGTTGACAAAGGCAGCGAGGTTGCCCTTGTAGTGGCCAAGCTTCTTGTTGGGCTCGTAGTGGTAGATGTCGGTGGTGACGTTGTCAAGGAAACCCGAGTCGTGAGAAACAATCAGGGAGGTGATATCGGTGTGCGCCTTGAGGTACTCCTCGAGCCACTTGATGTTGGCCACATCGAGATGGTTAGTAGGTTCGTCCAGCAACAGGACATCGGCCTTCTGAAGCATAGCACGGGCCAAGGCGAGCTTCATCTTCCAACCGCCCGAGAGCGAGCCGACCTTCTGCGACTGACGACCCTCAGGTCCCGCTGTGAAACCAAACTCGGAAAGAACTTCAGAAATGCGCTCGCGACCCTCCGAGGCAATGGTAGGATCCTTGGCCATGAAGTCGAGAATGGTAATATCGGCATCCTCACCCTGGTTGTGCTCAACGTAGCAGGTACGGAGAACATCCTGCGGAGGGAAACCCTCGAGCTTGCCGGAAGCAATGGCCTTCATGAGGGTAGACTTGCCGGCACCGTTGCGACCGCAGAGACCGTAGCGGTGACCCTTGAGCAGGCGGAGGTTGGTGTGCTGGAGCAGAAGCATACCACCGTAGGCAAGGGAGAAGTCGGCGTTGACAATCTCGATCTCGCCGTCGTCCTCCTTCTCGGGAACACCATACTTGATGGCATCCTGGTCGACGAAGTGCTTCTGGACGGCCTCGCCGACAGCGACAGGATCAGCGACGAGGAAGTTGAGGTAAGGGCCGGTTCTGGCAGCAATGCGGTTGCAGTGGCGGTGATTGACATCCTCGGCAACCATCTCGCCAACGTACTGGCGGACAGCCTGGTAGACGACGGGATCGCCAATAACGCCACCGGCCTTCTTGACCTCGGCGTCCAAGACCTTGCCAACGTCCTCAGCGTGTGTGCGCTCGATGACCTTTTCCTGGTCGGAACCCATGGCCTTATCCATGATAGCGAGAGCGCGAGTAGCGATCTCACGGACCTCGGGGAGAGAAGCGCGGTCGACGACGCTCTTGATGCCGGGCTGGAGCTTGGGAAGGAAAGTACGAGCCTCGATGGGGTCGTGGACGAGCTTGGTCAAGTTCTCGGTAATGACGACCGTCTGGCGGAGGACTTCTTGGGGAGTGCCGGGATTGTTGAGAGAGCGCTCCAGGAAGGGGGTAAGGAGGGCGAGGACAGGGGCGGTGACGATGGCCACGAAGGTGGTCATGGAAAGGGCGTGGATGGCCTTCTGGACGGTGGCAGCCGAGGGATGCTGCATGGTCTCGACAAGGAGAGGAATGCGAGGAGCGACATCGTCATTGGAGAGCAGGGTGGTAAGAGCGTTCATAGTCTTGACAGCTTGCTTGGCGACCTCGGTCTTCATGTCGAGCATGCCGCCCTCTACAATGGGGATCAAGCGAGCGAGCTTGGTACCCATGGACTCGCGGAGAACATCCTGCTCGGCAGCCTCCTCCTTGGTGGTACCGAGTGTGATCTGGGCCTTGATGGAAATCTTCTCGATCAGCTGGTAGGCACCAATGGTTCCCTGCCACTTGCCGGTGGGCTTCTCCAGGTACGCGATGAGGGTGGGGAGAAGGCCGACGACGAGAGCCTCGGGGCTCAGGTTGTTGTAGAGAGCATCGAGACCGTACTGGGCAGCCTCGCGGACGACGGCACCCTTATCGGCAAGGGCGTCGAGAGCGCAGGCGACAAGGCCGGCTTCCGTGGATGTGAGGAGGGTCTCGCTGGCGGGCTGGCGAGGAGGGAACTTTTCGAAGATGGCACCCAGGAGGTTCTGGGCGCCTTCGCGCTTGAGACCGCTCTTCTTGTCGGCGGCGGCCTTTTTGAGTTCGGAGAGGACACCGTAGAATTCGAGGCCACGGTAGCCGTAGGACTGGAGGAGGACTTCGCAGAGACTGTAGGCGGCATCGATGGAGGCTTGCGACGTCTTTGCGGTGAAGACATTGTCGAGGATAGAGGCCACGTCTTGCTGGCTGACGGGCGGCGCGGCGCCGACATCAGCGACCATGATAGGAACAGTCATGGTTGTGTTTTTTTGTTGGGTTTTCTAGTATATAAAGAGGGGAGATTTGGGAGTGTCAAAAAGAGACGGTTCTCTGATAGAGGACCTAGGGCGAGAAATGCCCGTAGCGACACAAGGCGGAGGGGGAGAAAGGGGAGCCTTGGTGATGCTGTCGCAAACGCAGACAGATCGGATGATGGTGGGTGTGGTTGGTTTTGGAGGTGAAGCAGAAAAGAGAAGAAGAGAAAGGGAAAGGGAAGAACGGGAAAAAAAAATGCAAAAAGACTGCACCCTCGACGCAGTGTCTGCTACCGCTTGCTGGAGTCGGACTGCGGGTGTGGATTGGGACAAAGAGGGGAATGGACGGCGGTGGCGGGTCCCTGGGGAGCGGTGGACTTTGGGGCATTTTGGGTTTTTAGCGGAGGACCTCTTTGGACAACGACAGCGAAACAAAAGAACCCCACCAGAACTTTTTTTCGCATGCCCCGTGGGTCAGCCGGATCTTATCAGTGGTTTATCAGCTTATCGTTGTCTACCGGTCCTAGTGGTGATTGGTCGATACAAAGTTCCTAGCTTACATAAATGGATCCCATTCGGTAAGCCAAGACTTTTCTGTCAGGGCCCCCTGTCGAGCATGCTGTCAGGTCTTAGGCATGTGCTGGCAGTGTCAATGTGCCCTGCAGCTGCCAGGCCGTCTGGTACCAAATTCGAAACCATCAAGGTCCCCGAAGTCGGGAAGAGGATCAAGTCCTCGACATCCTCGAAGCCAAGAAAAGATGATCAAGAATCTAACAGTCCAGCGATCGTTTCTCTTTGAACCTATGAAAATGGTCAAGCCGACTCAATGCGGTTTGGACCACCGAGTTTTCCACAATGACCGAGTGTCTGACATGAGTTGGACGAACCGTGGCTTTTCCTATCATGACAAGATCAGGAGATTTTCCAGTCAGATTTATCTCAACAGGCAGCATTATTCAAATTGTAGATGCTCCTAACTGAACTGTCTGCTTTTGGCAGGGTCTGAACAGAAAAAAAGAGGAGCAGCTACCCGCCTCCACCTTGGCATCCTGCTCCTTCCCTACTCGTCTGGGCTAGAAACGCCTCCTGCGACCTTGGGTCAGACTGAGGCGTTTCTAGCCCTGTCGAGTATCCCAACACAGCGGCAAACTTGCCCCTTCTCGAACAAACGGACAACAAACGGCCTAACATAAGCAACCTCCTTTCCCGCCAATTTCCAACAAGAAACGGAACCAAAAACACCGACCCTACGGGTGTATCGGTTAACATGGCGGATTCTCAAACTCCGACGAGTCTTCCGCAGCGCAGGGTTCAACTCCCGTCCCTGGTAGGGTAAATTTTCTTTTTGGCCTCTTTTTATCACTTGGACACTTAATCTTTTTCCTGAAATTCCCCCTACCCTCACCTGAAGGGTTCAAGGTTGTGTAACACGAACCCTACAACCAACTGCCTGCTGCACCGCGTTTATAGCCAAGTACTTAAGGTACTCACCAGTTCATCCCACGCACCCACCACTCACGCATCACAAAAGAAATGGAAATAATTTGCCGCGCTCCGAGTAGCCTCCTCCGAGGAAGCAATACCAATACCAATACCAACCAACGGGGGGTTATCAAACTGTACCTAGGAACCTCGCAGATACTACCCAACTAAGCCTTGTGGGGATTCTGCCTTGTATTTTGTACCCGGACAGATCATCTCCATCCTCCACCGTTCAAGTTGTCAACATCTTCTCGATCCAAGACTATTCAGCCGACTTTGTATTTCCCAAGTTCTCCCAAGTGGAAGTCTTTTCTGTACAAGCATCCGGTTTGCACCGACAAAACTTCCATTCTCAACAATAAATCCAAAGTCTAATTAATGCAGTTTTTTTCACCCGCTGGAGTCCGTAGTTCATCCAAGCGCCGTGGTGCGCCGCGCCCTATGACATGCATGCCTGCCCTCCTGAGATTGTTCGTATAAAATATTAGTCACCCAATCATGGCTCTGCTGGGAAACAATAGTTAGTACCTTAGTAAAAGGATATGTACTTTACTTATCACAAACTCATTTCCTCGGCGTAGGCGGTGGACTCGGCACGTTAGGTCTCGGTGACAAAGGTCCCGGTCTGGGCGCCGTCGGTCCAGGTGTCGGCGGCCGAGGAGGGTTAGGGAGGCTGTGGATGTTGAAGGGAACAACAAGAGCATGGTACAGTTCTGAGAAGAAGAAGAAGAAGAAGCCGGAGGCATCGTGTTGGTAGTTTTTGGTGGGAATAAGTTCAACAGGTAAGTCCCTTGGGGTGAAAGAAAAGGTAGTAAAGACGGAGGAGGATATCATCACCATCTTGTCTTCTGTTGGTTGGTTTTTGAGTGGAAAGTTCGGCTGTGAGCAGGAATGAAATCCTTGTGAGACGAGAGTAGAGTAGTCTGGGTTATGTATGGGGTTGAAACGACGGTTACTCAGCGAGGAAAACGGGAGAAATCGCGTTAGAAGTTGAGGGTTATCTACAACACCATGAGAAGCGACACCGACGACGAGGGCATCATCTCTTTATACGAGCATTTGGGACATCAACAACCACTTAGCGCTGTATGTGTGGTTTGAAGTCCGGCACGGCGGTGAACTCGACAATGAACGCTATTGCGCAAAACTCTGTAAGCTCTCTGGCAGCTCCCAAAAATGTGTTCGGAGTCGGCAAAGCTCCGAGGCAACCAAGGCACCAACAACATCACTTTCTGCCATCGAGGGAAAGGAAGTCGCCATCCGTAAGTGGTCCTTTCGGTCGGTGAACCAGTATGGGAATATGAAGAAATGACTTCCGGGCAGTGACTTCTGTAAGCTTTCTCGTAGTCCGCAAGTCTGCGAAGCACCAAGGCCCCAAGGCAGCAACAACAGCAGGACACTGTCTAGGCATAATCTGGTTCGAGCCAGCCAGTGGAGCAAAATGAAGACGAGGTCTTGGAATGACTCTTCAGTCTTTCCCAGTTGTCGAGTCTTCGAATTGTCGTCCAAACGGCAGCCTCGGCAGGTACCGTGACTTTACCCCTGATTCCTCAGGCCGCGAGACCACAAGACCAGGTAGCAATGGAAACAAAGCGATGGATCCAATGAAGCAGGAGATCAAGGTAGGACGGGGGCACGTGGAAAGAGACATGACATTGCGGAGAGTACGCGGTAAGCATGGGCAAAAAGAAAAGAACCCAGTCGAAGAAGAGATGGACCACCTGTCTACGACTAGATCACGATGAATCACCTGTATCAGTGTCTTGTTGTCACGCACACTTGTGCCTTCAATGTAGGATATGACGTGATACCGCAGTGGGGTTGGGGGAAAAGGGCGTGTTGAGTTGAGCACCTTGAGGTTTGAGAATGACCCTCGGAGCTCGGACAAGTATTAAGCTATTGATTGGAACTGACAACACCGACCCAACTCGGCGCTACCGTACTGTGTATCTGTCCAGGAGCCTCCAACTGAAGTGCCGGCTAGGTTTTTCCTGGTCGTATTGTGGCGCAATCGCTTGTATCCGAGACAGCGAGACAGAGAGAAACTGGGCTGGGATGTTTCCCCCGAGAGATACGCGAGGCACATGATGGATGGCGCAGCAGTCTCGGTCGGGCCCACGTTTAGGGCTAACCGAGCGGGCATCGTTCCCAAGTATTTCGAGATTGGATTGGAGAATGCATGATTCAGGTCGCTTGGTCATCGGTGGGTTTTACAGGTAAAGTAATCGGGCCTGTTTTTCGTGGTTGGTGTAGGAGTTCGTGCCATGGCGGAAATAGCTTCGTAATCGTAGAGTGAATGATGAGGCTCTGAGATGGGATCTTCATGATGCGGATCGTTGGGAGTACCTAGATGGAAAGAGTCATCTCGAATACCAGGCAATGAACGTGGTTTGTGTTGCGTGTACTTAGGTAGCGAGGGAATACGAATTGCCATTGTATGCAACGACTGCTTCAGCAGATGTCATTGGTCAGTTGTTGATGACAGGAAAGGCAAAACTGGTTTTGGCCATGTGCTGGGTTGTACAGGCTTCCAACATTGTACACGAAGTACGATGAGATGCAACATCGGGTTGGTCCGACCGAGAAGAAATATGGCTAGGCAAGACAGAGAGGTGAACCAATATGGATACAAGATCCAAAGATAGAAGAAAACTTGCACATACCAGCACGGATGGAAACGGGCGAGCCACCATGTTGAAATCTTGTATGTTATCTTGATCTTCGTATTCATATCTCCTCGAACCAACGACAACAATCGTCGGCAACTATCTTTGGGGCTCGATTCGGATCGCGAGATGTTCGTCAGGCGTCCTGTACAAATCATTGTAAGCTAACAAGAGTCAACCCTCCTTTTCCCCTGTTCTTGTTGGTACAATACTCCCTCCAAAAGGGAATGACACTCACACCGGACGTGTTGTTGTCCAATTTTGTCTCGTCGACTTTTCCATACCTGCCAAACGCCTAATGCTCTCATTAACCGATTACAATCCCCTTCTCCCTCGACCCGTGGATCCCCAAGATTAGTCCTCAGGTTAGCCCAAATTGACGCATGCGCGAGGGATGCACCTAACGTCTGTCCCAATCACGGCTGCGGCTGCGGCTCCTGCTTCGGCGATCATAGCTGTCGTAACTAGCGCGGCTAGGACTCCTACGTGCTCTGTCGTCCACATCATTTCTTCCTCCTCCTCCTCCTCTTCCACCACGTCCGGCCCTCGGGCTAGGAGAGCGGCTTCGGGAAGACCAAGAGCGTGACCTCGACCGATACCTCCTGGTTCCTCCACCCGCTGCTACAGGGGAGCGCGAGCGGGATCGCGACCGTGACAGTGAACGAGGTCTATAGGTATCGGAACGATGTGCGTGACGTCCACCACCACGAGGACCGGGGGATCTGTTGCGACCGCCGCGGCCTCCTCCTCTGGTTCCTGGCGGGGGTTGACGGGGATCATAGTTTGCGCCCCTGCGAGCGGTAGGTGGGGAAGGGGAGAATTTGCGACGGGGAAGGACAATGGAGACGTTGATGACGGCACCGTCCAGCTGGGCTTCGTGCATGTGGGCAATAGCGGCTTCGGCATCGGCTTCGTGGACGTAGAGGATGTAGGCTGTGCCGCGGTTTGTGCGGGCTGTTCCTCACATATGTCAGTTAAGGGCTGCAAGTAGACGGTGGTTGCGAAACGTACATGTCCTGTTCAGAGGCAGATCCAAGTCCTCAATCTCTCCAAACTGGCCAAAGATGTCGCGAAGATGGTTCTCGTTGATGTTCTTGGTCAAACGCTCGACGACAATCTTTGTGCTTCTCACGGGTTGAGCTGGGCTCGGACTGCGAGTCGGGCTCCTGCTCCTGCTCCTAGAGCTTCCTCCACGACTGTAGCTCCTGGCGCGACCATGTGCCGGGCTCACACTACGACGACCACCACCATTCCTGCGGGGCGGCGAGCGACCTCGTTCACGGTCGAGGGAAGCATCTCTGAGGGCGGGCGAGGGTTCGCGAGAGTAGTCGCGGACGGAGCGAGGTGTGGGAGAAGGGTTGCGGCGAGGAGTTGCAGAACGGGAGCGCTCAACGTCGTAGTGGCCAGCCGACCGGGACCTCGAACGGGAGGCCATGGTTGGTGATGTGGTGATGTGGTGGTGATGGATGGATTCGGAGCTTCTATCTCTGACTGTAATAATGCTGTAGTAGGAGATACAGCTATGTTATGATGGAATATGTGGTGTTGCAAGTGAGGTGGTCTGGAATGGGTGAAATGGTGATGATGTTTGGTGTGTGGTGGAGGACAAACAATTGCTTGTCCTTCTTTCTACTGAAAACCAATTGCTGCAAAAGCGACGCGCCTCTTGCTTCAATGGAGCTCCTGCACGGGCCTCTTTAGCTCTTTGGCCAGGTTTGGTGGGGCCCGTAAAGGCAGATTGCTCCCTCACGTGATCCCCCGCATTGTTCTCTTCGCCAGCTCCATTTTCTGTCTCCACCATGATTATCCACTGTTGTTGCTCTTGGCAACCTTATCTCCATGTTTTGTTTTTCTCGAATGTTTTGAAGGCTTCCAACACATGATCGCGAGATCCAGGAAGTGATCAGCGCAACGTCTTTATGCATGACAACCATCGAAGCGTATTCGTATTCACATATACCAGCAGTACTTTACTGAAATATGGCTCCCTAGGCAGAGACTTGGCAATGCTTAACCGCCGACGTCGAATGGACGACTACCGTGGCTGAAAACAAGGAAACCTGGCACGAAGCTTGTTCGAGAATGACTCAACTTTTAGTTCACTGACCATGATGGTTCTAGGCCCGAAACCCTGCATTCAGGGTCCTGTCTTGACACCTTCAGGGTCCTGTTGGGCTGTCGTTGCGCCCCGCCGTCATCGTCATTTCCGGGCATGCTCACTGGAGCGCGTTTGCTTCAGACCATTCAAAGGGTCCTGTCACCCTCCTTCACTAAGCCGGATTTGACGTCATGTTGTTGATCGCCGCCCACGACCTTGTCAACGTCAAACACGGGGCCCAAAAGCAGGTTTCGTCGGGTGCACAAATGATGATGAGAGGTCTTGTTGGAGGAATAGAAATACTATGGCAAGTGCTGGTGTTTATTCATCTTCATCGATAACCAGCAAGCAAGCAAGCAAGCGTACAAGCCAGCCCAGCAACCACTGAACAACCCTGACCAACCGACTCCATCATCAACAACAACTAACACGCCCATTACCAACATGCCTCTCTTCTCCCGCCACGCCGAGCCCGAGCCCGCCCCAGCCCCCGTCCACCATGAACCGACTCCCAAGCGCCATTCTCTCTTCGGCGGCGGCTCATCCCGACACAACCGCTCCCCCTCCCCCGGTTCACCGACCTACTCCTCGGCCTCAGACCGCCACCGGTCCACGAGCCGGGACTCCTCCTCCGGCCACAAGCCCAGCCTTCTATCACGCACCTTTGGCAACGGCCACTCGACAAGCCACCAAGTCGACCCATCCATCATGCAAGCTCGCGAGCGCGTCATGATGGCCGAGTCTGCCGAGCGCGATGCCGATCGGGCGCTCATGGCGGCTAGGGAAAGTGTCAGGCAGGCGAGGGAACATGTGAGGGCGCTGGAACTGGAGGCGCAGGAGGAGGCGAGACGGGCCAAGATTAAGCAGTATCATGCCAAGGAGGTTAGCAAGCGGGGGAACCAATTGGGTCGTGAGTTATTTCCCTGGTCTTGAAAATAAAAAAACGGAGCGACGGTGATGTGATGTGGTGCTAACGGTGATTGTCATGACAGGTCACGGCATTTAAAGGACTTGCTCCTCAGCTACATCAGTCTAACGATGGTGTTTTCTTCTTCTTATAATCTTGTTTTAATACTACCTTCTCGTTTTGCCTTTTGGCTTTTGTCAGATTATGATATCCACATGCGCACTGGAGAAGGAGTTTGAGTTGAGCGTTCATTGTACAAGGAAGAAGGAGGCACATGTCATGTACGATCAGCACAGCACAGCACAGCACAGCACAAGCAAGAAGCACCGAGTTCAGCGTTCTTGTTTTTTAAATCCAAGTCAATTTTCCCTTGCTGTCCATCCCAACCCAGAGCTCTATTCGGTATTCCCAATCCCATTTAGTTGTCCACAACTTCTACTTCTACTTCCAAGCCAAAACGTTATTTTGCCCTCTATGCCAAACGCCACCATCCATCCAGCCTCGCTGTCACGGGCAGCTTCTCCTCATGGTCAAATTCGTCTCCTTCCTTCCTTCCTTTTGAGTCCCGGACTCAACCAACTGATATAATCCCATCTTCATCGTCTCGAGTCGCGAGCTCAATGATGTAATCCTCGCATTACCTTTGTATGTATCTTTCCCCGGTGGAAATTATCTTCAAAAATCGGTACCAATAGATTACGCCCTTAGCCTGCTTTCTGCTGTTCAAGAGATTCTTTGCCGGGCGCAACTTGATGATGATTCGATCTGAGGCTTCCGGGGTTAAGTTTGTTAGTAAATTTGTCGAGGATGAGATTATATTGGTATCTTTTTTTCTCCCCCCAAAAAAAAAAAAAAAAAAAAACTCACCAGATCACCACTGCACGGTGTTTCCCGACTGAGTCAAGTCCAGTGGTGGAGCGGGGGTTGCTTCTTCCGTTTCCGAGCTGATGAGTGTATTGAAGGGAGAGCTGATGGTGAAATTGAGCTTGCGAGTGCAGCTGAGGTGGGCGCCGAGTTCATGCATTGCTCTTCTCTCGCAGCGGCGACAGTACGCACGGCGGTGACGGTGAGCCTGGGGTTTGAAATAGAGGCTTTTGAAGAGAGCCTTTACGGAAGAAGAAGAATACGGGTCGTCCATGTCATCATCGGAGGAGACATGCGGCGGGCTGTCAACATGAAGATGCACGCCGCCGTTCTCATACCAGTCGTCGTCGAGCGGCGGGGATGTTTCTTCTTCTTCTTCTTCTTCTTCTTCCCAGTCTCCGTCATCGTATTCAGGTTGCCATGAGTTCTGGTTTTGCCAGTTCTGGTGGCAGAACGGGCGTTCTTCTTCTTCCGGTGGTTCCAAGTTGATGACAGTCACGCGTACGTAAACTGGAGGTTTCTTGTGGAGGATAGGGTGGTGTTTCACCATGTGCGCGCACCGGCGGCAGGGCCCGTTGCCATCTTGATCTTGATCGTGAGGATGGGGTGTGAAGCAGAGGCTGTTGTGCAAAGCCGTCTGCTCGTCAGTTGTCACACGGACATTGCCCATAGTCCAGGGGTTAGGATCGCAAGACTCAACAGAGCCTCAACGCCTAGCATTAGCCTCAAGATGCTCAGTGGCCTCCGGCCACAACACCCACCTCG
>MU859456.1:0-14969 GCA_033297205.1 Pseudoneurospora amorphoporcata
TTTTTTTTTTTTTTTTTTTTTTTTTTTTTTTTTTTTTTTTTTTTTTTTTTTTTTTTTTTTTTTTTTTTTTTTTTTTTTTTTTTTTTTTTTTTTTTATTTTTTTTTTTTTTTTTTTTTTTTTTTTTTTTTTTTTTTTTTTTTTTTTTTTTTTTTTTTTTTTTTTAGCCGTAAAGATAACATCTAGACTTGTACGCAGGCAGGCAGTCAGGCAGGCAGGGCTGCTTTACGCCCTTCTTCCCATTCCCCATTCCCATTCCCACTCCCCTACAGAGAGAGAGAGAGAGAGAGAGGATGATAAGATGAGTTCCCTAGCGAGCCTTATGACCCAAGAAAGAGTGGATTGGGTTACTTTCACAGTGTCAAATAAGGTAGGATAGTCACAGGTACCTAACCTAGGTAATCCATCAATGAACATGACCAGGCGAAGTGGGTGGTCGTAAAAATGAAAACCGAACACATGGATGGATAGTAGTCCAACACGCCTCGCTTTGGCCAAGGTCGAAAAGGCCGTTACGAAACTGTAATAAGAGATCTCTGCAATTTGGATACACATCGGCCAGAGAGAGTCCAATGGGGATTGGACCATTCAGCAATTGCCTAGAATTATAGTTTTAAAGGTATAATAAGGACGTTTGAATGCGTGATAAGAGCATGTCCAAGGTCTATTGTAGTGACCGTGACGTGTTCTGATTTTTTTTTAACCACCATTCGGTATCGTAAGTGGTCCTTCGATGATGACAAGGGCAGACAGTTCACGATTCACGAAAGTCATCGAAGATTGTTGTTGTTCCTTGGCAAATGATAGTATTTTTTACTATATCAAGTTTGCAATTCCTCCCACTCCCTCCCATTCCTCCCACTTTCTTATCCACACACCACTCATCATCCTTCATCCATATCATGATTCTACTGTGTAGATCCTATGCGTCGCCCATCCTATCGTAACCTGACCTGACCTGGTCACCCAATCAACACCAGACCCCATAACACAGAACTTCCCACCCATATACGCCCATTGTGATTAAGATAACCAAAAAAAAACAACACCAAAAACAAAAGAGACCAAACAGATAAAAATCAGATCTTGCCGCCCTGCTGCCTTGTTCTATGCCTTTTCGACACCCCTTCTGCTTTTCTAAGCGATAGTGTAGTGTAGTATGATACCCCATTTTGAATGCCCGCCGAAAATGCTAGATAATTGAGATTGAGATGATTGAGTGATTGTTGAGAAAAAATTAAGGTGTAGTAAGTATGTGTATAGCGATCGTATTGGAATGTTCGACAGTGTGTGTGTGGTGTGAGGCTTAACCACGAATGGCATCAGCCATCCAGCCCAACTCATTCATCAAGTCTTCCAAACCCGAGTTGGGAGTAGGGCTGTTAAGGAATGAAGTGTGTGACACAGGAATGTTGGTCTCGATCCTGGGGACCATGAGAGAGGACTTGGACTTCTCTTCCTGGGGAGAAGACTGCGGGAGGCTGTAAGTGGAGAGGGTGCTCCTGACTGAGCCGGCAGAGGCCTTGCGGGTCGTGTTGTAGTCGAGCATGGGAAGGGGGAGGAGGTCCTCCTCGGGAGTCTCGTCCTCGTCGTCGTCAGAGTGGTAGAAGGCCGGAGGCGAGTTGGCGGGGGACTGAGGTGAGCTGGTGTCAACGAGAGACAGCGTGGGAACCGAAAGATCGAGGCAGGGCACCATAGGGGCAAGAGTAGGTGTAGGAGTCTCGTCGCTTTCGACGGGAGGAGAGGGGGTGAGCGAGCGTTGAGATGGTGGAGGAGAGAGGCCAGTAAACTGCATGTATTCCGACACAGCAGATGTGGCGAACATGTCATCGTCTTCGTTCTCCTCGGCGATGTCATCGGGGATGGTGATGGCCGGACACTCCATTGTCTGGTACTCCTCTTCAGGTAGCACATCATCAGACAGGAACCGGCGAAGCGACTCGGGCGACATGTCCCTAGACTTGTTTGACCCGGATGACCTGATACTCCGAGTATCATCGGTGAGTGTTGGTGCCCTAATCTCCGGAAGGGAGGAAGAGCTTTGCTTGCGACCGAACAGTCGGCGTGGCGAGAACCAGCTGGAGCCCGGTGAGGTGGACCTGGAAGAGCGCTTGAGTTCAGGTAGAGTGGCGGTAGCAGCACGGGAAGCAGCATCCATCAATGAAATGACTGCCGGTTGCGGCGTGGTGTACCTGTCGGCTGGGTTCATGGTCATGTAGTTTTCCTCGCGAAGGGAGTTGGTGGATGCGCTGCGGTTCCTGAGGGTACGTTCGACAGGAACGTGAAGAGTGTTGACAGTCTGGCCGGGGAGATATGGGCAGTTATTTGTTGAGGGAAGAGTAGGATCATGTGTCTCAGCCGCGCCATCTAGCTCGTACTGGAGGTCTCGGTTAGTGACCGACGGACGTATCTCTGGGAAAACAAGACTCACATAAAAGTAATATGTCTGGCCCATCTTCAAGCCACCGTTCCGCTTTGTGGTCCGGCCAGAGTCACCATCGCAGATGATGTCCTTGAAGGTGTAACATCCCTTCCACTGGCCTCTGTCTCGTCGGATGTCACGCTCCATTGTGTAAGGTTTACCGAAGTTGTCCCAAGAACCAACCAGGTGAACAGCCTTGACCGAGGGGTGAGTCCGTCTATATATCGTGTTAGTCTCTTGGGGTGACTGGGTGTAGAATGTAGGCGCAGATCATCAGGCTGGGGTGCATGAGAGGAGTGAGAGTGGATGAGAGCAAGGATACTCAGCCACCAAAGTGTCCGAGGGCCAAGGTAAGCTGCAATATTTCCAATACCACGCCAAGGGTTGCGAAGGGTCATTACGGGAATTGGCCAGTAATGGCGGACTCCCTGGAGCTGGGTCAGGTCAGGCCACGAGCGCCATCACCGTCCCGACTTTGGCCGTTCGGTAAAATTGCTACGCGGGCGATCTGCTGCGTAGAGGCTGACCTTGCGAGAGATTCCCAGCTCGCCGAGGCTCGCTCGCTTGGACCCCGGCCTGCGTGGTGATCGATGGGATTTTGATCGATGGATGCTGAAATCCTCAGCTCTCATCGGATCGAGTACGGGAATCCGATTTTTCTCTCCACACTTGCTGGCACCCTCTCCAAAACCAAAAAAGAAAAACTGGGAAGTGGAACATATCCAGACGTACAAGCAGTATGAGTCGGGTCTTTTGAGGGTGTAGCCGAATTAGGTGTAAAACGAAGGACGAGAGAACGAATGAATGACCGCACAGCAGTCTCGCAAGCGAAGTGAAGGAAAGATTAACACAAGTTCAAACTGAGAACTCACAACATAAAGGTAAAGAGGGTTGTTGTTGGGTCCATGCCGGAATTTCTAGAGTCGACTCGTCCACGCTTTAAGCGGACGGGTCTAGACGAAGGGGCAGCTGGCAATATAAATCAAGTTTCGCTTTGAATGGCGGGCGGCTGCGTTTCGTTGGAATCTTCTGAAGCAGATAGAAGGTAGTAATGATCAATGTTGTTGATGAAGGGTGGTAAGGGCTGAGCCAATCAGAATGCCGAGACTGATGCGGAAGCGCCGCACTGCTTCAGAGTCCAAGTTGGGGGAAGCAATCTTAGTGGACGGCGCTTAAAGGTGTATAGATGCAAAGATTCGTTTTCTGAAACTCGACGCACGTGTTTCGAAGTCGACCAAGAGCCAGAGATTCCACGAGACAAGCGAGGAGATCAGGGACCGGAGCCGCCGTGGCAAAGATAGAGGGGATTGCGAGGTTTATTGCTGTGGTTTGCGGGGGGGCCGGGGGAGGTTTTTGTCGGTAATGTTGGTGTCGTGCTAGTTCCAGTTGTACCAGGCTGGCAAGAATTTAACAAAAAAAAAAAAAAAAAAAGGCTGTTATGAATGCCAACACACACACTTGTTGTTGACAGCACTATAGACCTCGGTAGTACCCCAGGATATGTTTGTAAAAGTCGTCAATGCTATCCACAATGCCGGCGAAAAAAATCAGGGTTCCCAGATCTTTGGGGAAAAGAAAAGGAAGGCAGGGCCCTTGCCCTATTTCAAGCCGCCCCGGTCTCGTCAAATCCTGGGACTCCTCGCTTCTCCAGGCTTCTCGTTCGTCAGCTCGCGAGGGGAACAGTGCAGGTTTCTAGATAGGCTTGTGTGTGTAAACAGCTGGGCTGGAGACCGAGAGCGAGATTGATGCAGGACACTGCTGGGAGGACCTCAAGCAGGATGGCCAAGGCTATCGAAACGGTAGGACAATGGGGTAGCCAAGGATGGTTAGGGATGGCTTCAGAATGGGTGTTGAAATCGTGCTTCTTTCTGTGGCTGGGAGTCGCAGAGATTGGGTCGGGTCCATGCACGGCTAATCTCGCCCGGGCTCAGCTCATGCTACAGTGTGTGGTGGCAGCAGACCCTGTCGACCATGTGGACCATGTGCTTGTGTTGTTGGATGTGGTGATGTGTGGTTGTTGTTGCTGAGCCGGTTTGCGGTTCAGATATTGAATGGGAATACTTTATGTTAACCAGCGGATTTGGGGAAGAGGGAAAAAAAGATCGCCCTTTTAGCTGAGTGTAACACTGCACAACAACCTGATATCTGACACTGGTGACGCAGTGATACTGGATAGGTTCTGCACTGACTGGTTGAGCATTCAAGTTGTGTGATGGACGGGAAGACCGGGTTCCTTGATAGAGGCTCAACAACAACTGGACACAGCAACTTGGAAGCTGACGACAGCGGCAGAATGCGGAAGGCACGATATGTCCAACACTCATTGGGTCTTTCCCTCCCCCGCTTGGAAGACGCCATCTCCCGTCTTCTTGGTGGAGAGGGCAGGCTGAGAAGGATGTGGTGAATTGACAATTTCCATTATTGCCGGCAGCATCGGTGTCTCAACTTGATGCAAGCACTTCATCAAGACATGGTTCCCACGCTCTGCCAGGCAATGCCAGGCTGACTGGACTGGACCCAATCCCTCAGAGATAAAATTCAGGTGCCTGATTCGCAGCGAGTCTCTCCATTGAATCCGTCGATCGAATCTCCTCCCCCTTGGGTTTCCAATCGCACGCTTTCCCCGTCAATGGTTGGTCCTTGTCCGTCGTGGTCCCTTTTCGGGAATAGCCGAGGCGCAGTTGCATTGTCAATATTGCCGTCATTATGTTTTATGGCTGATAGCACGGACCACCACACGTTCATCCGTAACAGGAAGTGCATCTCTTTGCTCCAACTCGGACTAGCTCCACTTAACGCTGTGTGTGGGGACGTCCCTCATTTCCTTTCTTTCTTCTTTTCATCTCCTTTCGCAACGACAGATAGCCAATCTGTTGTCCCACGGTGAGCATTTTGAATTACACTCGGTTCGGTACCGAAAGGGTTTGCCATCGCAAGGATACCCAAGGCGGGAATAGATGAGAAATTCTATCGGTTGCTTCGAAAGCCATCATGCATTCATTGTTGTCTTCCAACTAGCCAACCCTTCCGGCAAACGAAATGCAATCATCCTACATTTCTCTCTTCCGAACCGGCCGTCACCGTGTCCGTGATAATGTGCAACGACGTCACAAAAAGCAACCAAGCAGCAGCCCAGCGGGAATTGGCGCGTCCCGACTCGGTTGCCCACAGCGCCGCTGCATCACTTCGTCGACCACGAGTTGTTTGAGGCAGTGGTGATCAGGATCGCCAAGGATGACCGCATTTACTTGCTCCACTGACAAAGGAAGAATGATGATCAGAACTGTCAGATAACCTGAGAATTTCCGAGGAACGGGGTCGGGCAGGCGATCGTAGGTTTGATATCCATAAGTTTCAGCTGACTTGAACTGGAAACTGTTTCCAGTCAGCAGCAATACCAAGACCCAGCACTTTTGAAACAGACCAGATCTGCGGCCCCAATCTTCAATCTTCTGGAAGCTTTCCATTCTCAAACTCGTATACTAGCGTACGGAGACTGGCAGCACCAAACAAGAGGCACAAGACACAGCTCGAGTCACTCAAAAGTTACCCAAGTTACGACTGCCGTACACCCATCTACAACCTCGCCTCGTCTCTGAGTATCATACCAGTGTACGGCACAATAATCACTGGACATACCATCCCAGCACACGACCACCGACCGCTCTTTTGGGTGCCGGGGGAATCCCGAATGGAGGACGACAGTAACGACAGGGCACGACGCCTTCATCATGCATTTGGTGGATGTACATGGACGGTTTGGAACGTTTTCGTGAATGGTTACACAACAGACACGAGACAGGAACCACAAGACCCGAGACTCGAACGCCTTGCTCTTTTGTTGTCTCCCGGTCTCACCACAGGCGGACACGGCAGATGGCTGGGCTTCCCCGTTTTCTTACCTCCTTTTTCCTTGCTTTTTGTGGCCTTATCGTATAGTGACTGTGCTTGAGTCTAATGGAATAAGCGGGCATACAGAACAAGAAGCAAAAGGACGAACCGTGAGTTGGTGATCAAGTTATGTTGTGAAAAGGTGAGAATTCCCGATGACTTATACGGGGGTAATCGAAGAGTGTCCCGCGTACATGATTTACTATGTGAGCGCCGAACGCAGTTCGTAGAGGTACCATACCGCTTTGACGTTGTGCCTTGTTCGTGCTTGCTGTGCTTCTCATTTTCTACGTTGTCGTAACTAACGTCCCAAAAGCATCTGATAACAAAACCTCTAAGCATGAGCATCTCTCTACACCACTTTGTCACATACACCACCCCCTTCCATACCACAAACCATCTCATCTGACCAGACTTCACACACAACATCAATCCACCAGCCTTCTGCGCAAGGGCCAGGGAAGATATCTCCGACCCAAGACACGGGGTAAGTAAGTGAAAACCATCAAGTGGCGGAGGCGGATATGAACGAATAAATTATCAATATGAAGGGGGACGCCACCGGTGGCTGCAACTGGTTATATCCCATTTTCAATCTCTCCAACTCTATCCCGCAGTCCGGATTTGATTTTTGACATGATCAAAAAAACACATCAACAAAAAAAGCACCTGACGACAAAAGGAGTTGGGACCTTGGCGTATGTAACGCATAGATACCTCTAGGGGAAGCACGACAAAACAACAAAACAAAGGAACCATGACCAATATGCCAAGTCCCAAACTTGCGAGTCAAAACAGCGTTTCCATGTCTACATTAAGCATGACCCGGAAAAACAAGGACTCAATCGATTATTCATGAATTCACCACGATCATTGATCAAGGATACGGGAGGTATACCAATTTTCCGTCAGGTTGTGATGGAGAGAATAACCAGTTTCTGGATCTATCTGTGTATGAACTTCATCTCAGTAGTTGATGAGCGAGAGAGAACACTTGGGAAAAAAACAAAAAAGGAAAACACAAAAGAAAAAAAAAACAAGCGTTGAATGAGCGACCTTGAACACGACGACGAGATTCTTGAAGTGTGCTCGAAATGCTGCAATGCCAACTCGACCCTACCTAGCTAGGTAGTATCAAATGCCTTTGTCGTTCCTTCCTCCCCCAGTTTTCTCTCTTCTTCCTCACTGGGCATCTTTTGGAGAGGAAGGTGCGTATGTTTTGAGGGAGGTACGTGAGGTGAGCTCCTTCTTCAACATTTCCCCCCCATATTCAACTTTCGTTGCATCTCCGACGTCAGACAACCGCCATCAACACTCCGTGCCTCCAGCCCCCAAACTCTCAACCGGTAACGAATAGGTATGTACCACAACCTCAATCTAAAATGTCAGCCACCCCCATACGTCACCAGGACTACCAGCCATTGCATTTTCACCTTTCCCGTCCATTCCTTCAGGTATCCGCCGCCAGACGGTTTATCTTCAAGTGACAAGTGACATGATGGGATCCAGGAGAGTGGTTTGGAGAGGAGCCATGTTCCACCACTCCATCTCCAGTTCCGGTGCCGGATCTAGCCCCACAGGCTTCTCGTCTGTTTTCCCTTCATGGGCGAGAGAAAGTAGTGAATCCCGATGCCAAGTGTCAGTCAGCCTTGTGACTAGTTGAGTGATGCTTGTGCACATAACGAGAAACACGCCGGCTTCACACACGTTGAGTTGAGCCTGAATCTTTCCGTGACACTTTTTTACTCTACACCCCGTCTGGCCCTTTTATGGTTCGGTTCCATGGAACACCCAAAAGGAAACGTAGACTGACATACGGTATGTAGGTAGGTAGGTAGGTAGGTAGGTAGGGGAGTCCTTTGGGGGGGAGGGATCCTAATGCTGACGAGCTGACGAAGGAAACCCCATCTGAAGAAAAAAAGAAAAAAAAAAAAGAAAAAGAGCAATAGCCCCCGGATAAGGTAGATAGATGAGACGCTACCTAACGAACAGCCAGCCATGGCATCAGACTTGTTCTCACTAGATAGAAAATGTTTACCCTACACATCAGTCAACACATCCTTTTTTCGAGTTTCATGTTTCCAATTTTATCAAGTCTCCTCCACCCGCTCCTTACGCTTCAGGCCTCACTCGACGGGTTCCAGCTCCAACTCCAACTCCACAAACTTCTTGAGTTCTTCAACCAGACCCGGTGGTGGGCTGGGACAGAGCTGAGCCGAGCTGGAACGCCCAAGGCTTAGGCCTAGACCTCAAGTCCAGACCTTCGTCCATTTCCCGCACCTACCGCCCGATGCGATCCCGACACTCTGGTAACTGGTAGTAGTCGGACCCGCCAAACCAGGATCAACTCGGTAGTTTATCTCCGCCGTGGCTTGCTTTTGGCACCGTCAACATCATACGCCCGAACGGTAACGGACGGAAAGTGGGAGGGCATGGGCACTGGCTTTTAGCTTGACCGAGGATGGACCGACGGTTTGGACGAGTTCAGCCCGGTGGAGGTAAAGCCACACTTCCACAAGTCTCAACTCACGGCGCTATGGCGTTGCGGGTGTAAGATGAAGAGGTTGGACAGGCAAGCCAGACAGCCACAAGACGGGAAGCGAGGCCGGCATTTCCTTGTCAGGTGGTGATTTGAGGTAGCACGATAATAAAGAAACTATTGGGTTGTACGTGATACTTGTCACCAGTAGAAGAAGCATAGCACCCATACGCTAGTAGTGTGATCAAAGTTTGATTTTATATTACCATTATCTGAGGAAGCAGACTGAGATCTCTCTCTCTCCCAGCCAAGGTAGTTATGTACCTCACCTAGGTAAGCAAGCCCCCAACCTTTTCCTCCATCCAAGAGCGAGCGAGCGAAGTGAACAACACTCCTTTCTCTCGTTCAGTTTCCTTTTCCAACCTTGTGTCTTGTTAAGACCCTCTTTGTACAGTTCATATGGAACCCAAACATCATTTGCAATAAACCTTCACCAGTCAATCTCCTTCATTATGAACAGCCAATCCAAGTTCATCCTTTCCCTTCCCCTTTTGCCCTTTGCTTTTCTCATCCTCATCGACAAGGTGCATAATAGTCCGGAACCCTCATAAGCCGGGCGTTAAAAACGAAGAAAGAAAGAAAACGAGATAAATATAAGGAACACAACATATGATATGTGTGTGGTATAACGCCTTTCCCAATGCCCCAGATAGTGAAGGTATGTTCTTTTTTCTTTCTTTGTTGGCTTTGTTCTTCTTTCTCCGTCTGTCGCCTTCTCCTTTCCATCATCATCATCCAAAACCATGACGGCGTCCGCCCCATCTAAGACGTCGAAGGGATTACATCAGTTTAGATGTTTAACCCAACCACGTTTTGTGAAAAGAGTTATTAACTCTTTCCATATAAATAAAAATTACCACCGTCGACAGAAATTGTCAGTATAAGTATCACAACTCCTCCGTTCTTCAGCAGAAGGGCCCCGCCCTACTCTAAGTCTGTGTCCAATTATTTTACTCGTGCTTGAGCTCTTCGCTCTTGACGCCCTTCTTGTTGGCAGCCGCAGTCCTCGTGCGCTCGTATTTGATCGAGGTGTCGCCCTTCCACATGGTGCCGAGGATTCTATCCCAGGTGGTGAAGAAGGGCTGGGAGAAGTTGGTCTTGATGCCCCAGCTCTGGTGGTGGATATCGTGGTAGGCGGCGTTGTTGCTGGTGATGTGCTGCAGGGGGTCCCAGGGCAGCGCGTATCCGCAGTGGTCGTCGACCGTCTTCATCATGCTGCCGACGAAGAAGAGCATGCCCTCGCGCGAGGTCATGAAGGCGCACTTGTAGGCGATGGCGGCACCGAGGGTGTCAAGCACGAAACCCTCGACGGGGTGGTTGTAGAGGGCACCGTAGGCGTAGGGGACGTAGAGACGGTGGTGGCGAGCGTGCCACTTGGCTGTTGGAGGGAAGCATGTGTTAGTGGGGGTTCCTTCAGCTGCATGGAAATTTAGGCGGTGTGTTTTATGACTTACTGTACATCCATTTGTTCATGTGCATGGCGCGGTGCCAGAGGTATTGCCAGCTATCGAGGACAAAAGCGGCCAAGCAGAACTTGAGGCCAGGAAGGACGATCCAGTAAATGAACTTGGCCAAGAGAATCTCCCAGGACGCGAACGCGGGAACAGCCGTGCCAGCCATGTCATCGAGCTCGAACAGGGAGGGGTAGAAACCGCCAGCAAGCGCGCCAGCAAGTAGCGGGTATGAGCCAGCGATGGTCTTGGAAAGGGCGCCGGCGTTCAGTCCAACGAGACCAAGAATGGTGGGAAGGCCACGCTGAGCCAAGCGGATGCGTGTCGCCCAGACGGCAACTTCGTAGTCCTCATGTCCGGTGACCTGCTGGTCGTCGAGGAGATTTAGCACAGCCGAGGTGCCGATCTGGATTGCTTGTTCGAGGAGGACATCGCGGGCGACCTCGTAGCGAGAGGCAAGATTGCGTTGGCTGATCTCTTCGGGGGTGTGTAGGCGATACTGAGGGAAGAGGTCGTAAGTGTCGATAATGTGGAAGAACATGGATACGACCCAGTAGGCGATGTGCGGCACGATAAGCGACAGCCAAAAGTCCGAAATCCACGGCAGCAGGTCCGGAAGCGGCCGGGTTTCGTAGGCGGGCAAGGGCGGCAGGGCCGATGCGATTGTTGTGTTAGCCATCATGGCCATGGTTCGACCGGTCGTTATGTCGGTGAAGCCCATCGACGGGTTTGAGGAATTATCGTATTTTGGCGGCGATAAGGTCGGCAGCAATCAAGACGGTACTCGCGCTGCTGGGACGCCCAAGCTCTAAGTGGGATATGATGGTGGAAAGGCGATTATACAGACAGGTTCCGGAAAGACAAAGGACGAACTGATACAGATTGGCAATGAAGGAGTGTCGGTGAACTTTTGTGTTTTTGGGAAGATGGACGGGACAGAGGATGGGAACCAAGGGATGGAGATTGTATTGTAAAGTAAAGTGACTGATGTACTGCGCAGTGGACTGAGAGTGTGCGCTGAGGTCGGACTAAGAATCGAGATCAGTGGAGAATTGGCGGGTTTGAGTGGTTCTAGTGTACAGTCGCGGTCCCATCGGGTCCAGGGGCATGTACAAAATTCGAGGACCGCCGCCTACCTACCTATCGAGTGGCGTTCGCCGTTTCGCTCGGTTTGCCGCCCCCCAATCCAGAGAGAGGGAAAGAAGCGAGTTGCGACTCCCCCCTGGCAGATTTTTGTGCGAAGGCCCGGATGCCGGACAGCCCATTGTGTTTTTCAGGTAGGATCCGCCAAGTGGGAAAGAGCTGCAATGTTCTTGCCCATCAATTTCGCTTTGGTCCGATCTTCCGTGTCTGCTGTTTTATCGTGCCACCCTCCGGTTTATCAAAACCACCGACGTTTAGGTACATGGTTCATCATCCGTCACAGATAAAAGGTCTCGACTCACGAGCCTGGTGTTGCTGTATGCTGTATCATGTGGCTTACACATGTCTGAGACAAAAAGACTACAAACCATCCCAACTTTCCCATTATTCCCCAGAAATCTGCCCACGCTGGTGTGTTGAATGTGACAGCTTATGCAACTTCTTGGCAGGGGCATCCGCATCGAGTGTATGCTAGTACGCACCACCACTCCACCAACGCGTGTGTCCACCGGGGGTTCACCTGTTGTTCGGTTCTTACCGTCCCTCCCGGATTCCGGCCCCGGTTGCAGACCGCCGCGCCATGCGGTCTTGACTGCTGTCCCCGAGCCGTGTTCTTGGCCGGCAGTCAGCTGGAACTTTGGGCTCCACTTCGGCATCCGCGGGGTCTCCAAACCTCTTCGGCGAGGCCGGTCGTTAGCCGGTGTCAGCTTGAGCATGGCAGTCATGACACACGTTCCCAATGATCCAGGGCGGACTGATGTTGAACCATGCCTCGGCTGCTTCTTAATAAGGATGCCAAATCGCCTTTCGAGCAGTGCACGATAATAACAACGCTAAGGTTATGATTTCATCCCGACCTCTGACCAATCATCCACGTGGGTAAGGTAGTGTACTCGGGGCAATTGCCAGCCGTGGTCCAAAAGAACCTTGATGGTTTTGACTGTCAACATACCTACGCCATCGGGCTTGATTATATCGGCATCGAACATCACGATACCTGGAGATAATGGCCAAACACTCACTTGCTGAATAGTCAACGAGAACATACAGGGTTCCGCAACTTGTTGAGCAAGAGTTCTGAAAAGTTGCCAACCAAGCGTGCCCAATGCCTCTTGTGATGAGTTGATGCAAACCCATACTCGGAATGAAAGATACATCGAGGGGAAGAGCAAACGCGCGAGGATGGGAGGTTGGGGGCGTGGAGATTGGATGTCTGCCTAGTTGAAAGATGAACAGCTTCTGCGCTTAGGACGCGAGGGACGGCGACGAGATCGCGATCGCTGACAGGCTGTACGAAAAAGGAAGTTGTGAGAATTGCGGGCAGGTGCATCAAAACGCTTGTGATGGTTACACCTAAAGATGTGCCCAATCTCAACTCCACCTTGTGGGCAAGAATTCAGAATGTCAAGATTGAATCTCGAAGGGCGATTAAGATTAGCAATGTGGTCGAGGCTCAACAAAAGGTTCCAACTTGAAAGCTTTGCTGTTCTGGACTTTTTGATCTTCGCACATCACAGTTCACTGGGCATTGGGCGAATAAATTGTAGCCAACAGCCTGCGCCCCGCCCGCATGGTGAAAGTTTCGAGCATTGGGGTTGGAGGTGCCATTCCCGCTTGGGTTTAGCGCGAGCAGAGCTTGCCCCTCCTAGCCCCTCCCACCCTTCCCTTCCTCCATTTTTTTCACCAGCCCAGGATTTAACCCACCCGCGTCCCAACGTCTGGTCTCCTTCCTTTCGATTTTGTCTTCGTGCCCTTGTTCTCCCCAAGTCCATCAACAACCAACCTTGATACCCTCCTCAAATCAGTCAAAATGCTTATTTACTCTGTAAGTCTTACGTCTACTACACGGACATCAACTGATTGAACAATGTCAATGTCGCATCCAATGTCGCATCCAAACCGACCAAGACAACGCATAAGCATCAGCATCGGCTAACCCCGCTTCTTTCCGCGTTACAGGATATCATCACCGGCGACGAGATCATCTCGGACTCCTACGACCTCAAGGAGGTCGATGGTGTCGCCTATGAGGCCGACTGCGCCATGATTGAGGAGGGCGCCGTCAACGTCGACATTGGTGCCAACGCCTCCGCCGAGGAGGGTGAGGAGGCCCTTGAGGACCAGGTCGTCAAGGTCAACAACATCGTCCATTCTTTCCGTCTCCAGAGCACCTCGTTCGACAAGAAGAGCTACCTTACCTATCTTAAGGGTATGTTTGTTTAACCTCTATATAACCCATGCGCCCCCGTCCCCGCGCGCGCACCTCAACACCACCACCCCATCCATTTACCCAAAGCATACCATACCATTTAGTAACATAACCAACAACAACAGGCTACATGAAGGCCATCAAGGCCAAGCTCGTCGAGCAGGGCAAGTCCGACGAGGAGGTCAAGGACTTCGAGTCCAAGGCCCAGGCCTTCGCCAAGAAGATCATCGCCAAGTTCAATGATTGGGAGTTCTACACCGGCGAGTCCATGAACCCCGATGGCATGATTGTCCTCCTCAACTACCGCGAGGACGGCACCACCCCCTACATTGTCGTCTGGAAGCACGGCCTCAAGGAGACCAAGGTCTAAATTTTTCGCACAGCGTTTGTTATTTTTGACTGACGGGTGGGCGTAATTTGGATCGTGGATTGGGCCGGTTTTCGAAAAATACAAAAAAGTTTCAACGATATTCCCCCAATTTGTTTGGGTTATGATATGCTTCAATACCAGAACATGATTTGATGACACTCTTCTGCTGCTACGCTACATTCTGCTATCAACTGAACGCTAGCCATTCTGCTACTCTGTGGCATGCCTGTATCTGACATTGGTAACAGAAAAAAAAAAAAAAAAAAAAAAAAAAAAAAAAAAACCCGACCACTCGACAGCTGTAGAAAAACAAGACAACTAGTGCTCGACATGATCAGCTTCCTATTCAGAGGGATGACGATACATCCAGATGGCAAAACACAAAATCCGACCTTCAATCCATGGGATGCCGAAAACACGCGTATGATTATCAAAAAATATACTCGTTCGCATTCGAAGCATCCCTCTGCCTGTCATTGGCAACGTCCATCCTCCCGCAGCCTTACCCGTGTCCATGACGCTATAGTGCATAGCCCCGAAAAGTGAGAACCTTTATGTCCAACCTATCCTATCCGTATTAATCCCGTCCTATCTCTCCTGGGTTCGGCTGGTTATCCATGTCTGCCTGCCCGATACCTATCATATCGACTACCTAAGAGAGACGGACGGTAACAATTTTCTGGCCACAGACTCTGAACAGATATTATTAGCTCAAGCGAGTATCATTCATGGACATCTCGTACCTTTTCATAGACCGATGATACTCGTCAGTGCTTGAAAGTATATCCTTTTGGAGCCAAACCCTCCCATTCAATTCAAAAAAAAAAAAAAAAAAAAAAAAAAAAAAAAAAAAAAAAAAAAAAAAAGGGAAAAGAAAAAAAAAAAAAAAACCCCCAAAACCCCACAAAAAAAAAAAAAAAAAAAAAAAAAACAGCTTTGGAATAAA
>MU859457.1:0-14927 GCA_033297205.1 Pseudoneurospora amorphoporcata
AAAAAACCCCCCCCCACCCCCCCCCCCCCCCCCCCCGCCCCACCAAAAAAAAAAAAAAAAAAAAAAAAAAAAAAAAAAAAAAAAAAAAAAGCAAAATGGACGGATGGACTGTTCGCATTACCGACGCCCCGAAAACAGTCGGGGAATAACCATGTGCTAACGTTCCACCACTGGCACCCTATTTTCTTAACATCAACGAAAAAGGCATCGTTGAGGTTTGTAAGCCGTGAATTTGATGAGAAGAGTCAAATATCTTTCTCCGGCTCCGACGTGGTTTGCCTGTCTATGCAGGTAGTCGCATAGTGTTGAAACTTGTCTGTAATTTCAGCATGAAAGTCCACCGCAGTACTGCATAGTAAATGCATTGTTGCTGAAACAGTGAATCATTGCCCAGTCCCGACACACTTGCCAGCGTACAAAGGGACCAAGCTAGAAAGCCAAAACACAAAGTATCTGTGTCAACGTGTTTTGTCTTGGATGTTGTGACCTATCGACGGGGTTTCCATTTGGGCGAGCACAAGGCGAAAACATGACAAGAAAAAAATTGAGGGTACGAGAAGTATCGAGAATCGCGGAATTGCCATCCTCCCAAGAACCGACAAAGCAACCTCATCAAACAATGGGATCCCATACAAGCCACCGCACCGCATATTTTTCTTAGCACACTTGGGCGCACGATCGCACATCTGGCGGGGGATCTGACGAACTGCTCCAGTTGCCGGGCTGAAGTGTCGGTCCAGACCAATGGCGGGGCTTTTTGGTTGCAACTCGACATTACAAAACGCCCCACACCCATCTGTGATATCTGTGAGACAAGGACAGATGGGCTGGAAAGGCCTGGTAACCAATGGATGATATTCCCATGTTGCAAAAGCAGGTGCGTTTCGGTTCATGACCATTTGCCAATACGGAAGTTGTCATGCAATTCGTCACAATAGAAGCCGCCAAGGCTTTCTCGGGACTGGAGATTGTTAATATGGAATTATCAGGAATATGAAACAAGAACCAAATGTTTAGCACACACTAGCGGAGCGCATGAAATGGCCACTGCAGTGGGTTCATGCCGGCTGTTACTTCTGAAGTTGTCCTGGTTAAGAAGGTAAAGCCCCGTTTTCTGTTGCCGTGACTGGTGCCCGGAGATGTCTGAACCGCGAATAACAAACCTTGAAGGAAAATGAAGGACCGGCCGACGTCACTTGAAATCACGGGACCCTAGTGAATCATTCTAACCACCGCTTTTGGTCGTGTTTTATGTAATTATTACGCAGTTACCAAGGTATCCAAAAGGAGGACCAAGACTTTGCGCAATTGGTATAGCTTCAGCCAAGAAGAGGGAAAGGGAACAATTGCAAATGGCATCCCATTTGTGACTGTCTGTGGTGGGGTCCCAATTCATCCCTGATGATAGCTTCGCTCAACAAGGCAAGCAAACGGCAGGCGGTGCACTTCTAAAGTCGTTGGGCCACCGGCCAAGTCGCCGGGCAGGGCTGGACAATGACATGGACTGTCACTGCACACGGTGAGTTAAACCCTAGCCTCAGATCGATGAACTTAAGCAAAGATCGTCGCCTTCCCGTCCTGCCATCCTCCAATGCTTTCACGGAAGTCTAGGGGGTAAAGGCACTTGCCGGTCCTATATTCACGTGAACATGACTCTGGGGGGTGTATTGAAGCATAGGTGTTGTCGAGCATCGACGACGTGGCTCATAGCTCTTGACTATTCGCACATTCAGCAAATGTTGTCCAAAGCCTCACTCACTCCGCGGAAGATCCCCAAAACGGGGCTATACTTCCCCACGCCGTACACTCAGGAGGCAGCAGCATGGCATACCTTCGCGAAGCCGGACAACTGGTCATTCATTCATCCACCCATCCCCGCAACGAGACGTGTCTCTTTTCCCTAGAAGTAAGCAACCAAGAACGTGGGCTCCAGGATATGTAGTAAGCACGAACCGGAAGCTACCCAAAGACGCATGTGCCCTTGCGGAGTACGGAGTATTGGCTGGCTGTGCTCATCTCTTAGACTCTCGCTACACAGTCGCATCTCGAGACGAGTCTTTGATAATGCGGACTTATATAACTTCTGTGAGTCTCACCAGTCCTCTTTGTCGAAGCCTCACATTCTCGACAACGGTTAATTACAGCCAGGTGGCGACACACGGCAGGAGTCTGGAATCTCCACATCAGAAACCGGTACCCGGACGGACCGCCGATCACGGCCCGGAATGCTAGGCCGGTGTGTGTGTGAGTCGTCGGTCTGGACCTTCCCGTCCCAAATCGCCGGTCTTGCGGTTAAAAGTGGACGTTGGCATTTCCGGACTTGTTCCATACTTCCATTCGTTTCGTCCTTGACGGATTTGGCAATGATGGTGAATGGGGGGCAATCTCGCTGGCCTCACAGTTGTCATACGCTATAGGCAAGCCATGATACTCTACCGCAGGTCCCTAGGGAGAAAGGGGTCAGGCTATCGAGTCTGGAATACAGGCTGGAGCTGGCCAGACACGGTGGACCGTTTGATGCAAGGTGGTCTGGAAATGAATGCGTGCAGCAATTGGTGAGCGTGTGAAACCATGGGCGGGCGGGCCATCCAGATCGAAATTTGTGTGTGGGATCGGTCAGCGTTCTGGACTGTCTTGGTGTGGACTTTGCCGTGCGGCCTAGAATGTGCTTCTGCAGAGAACTGAGTCCAGGCCGAGGATCCACCGACAGCTATTCAGCGCTCGACCGGGGCCACTTCCGCATCTTTGAAACCCTTTCTTTCATCACTGTTCCCGCTGCTCTACATTCCGTGCCGTCGATGAACCCGACGTGGGATGTGATGAACGGTGGACGGCAAGGTCCGGCCGTGCTATGCTCACTAATAAGTTGCATCGCACTTGCCTTCACCGAGCTATACGACACCATCAGCTATCAGAAGCTTCGAAGACAGCGACGACACCGACGGAGGACCAAGTTTCTTGGCTGGTGGTTACCGCAGCCTTTTATGTATGATGGTGATTGAGTCCCTTGCCCAGCTGTGATGACGAACCTGAGCGTATGTCAATAGCGTTGGGCACTGCTGTGTGATCGGCGTGTGTCCTGTTTTTCTTCCCGTTTTGAGCAGAATTTCTCGCGAGATCCCCAATCTCGCTCGCCTTTTTCGCTCTTCCAGTTTGATGGTTTGTTGCGCTGTCCACTCGAAGCCCTACGTAGTGGGTTGTTGTAGGTACCTAACATAGGACCGACCCTTCCGCGATATTGGAAGTACAACACCCCGAGAGTGCAACTGTACGGGGTATCCCCAGCAATAGCAAGACTGTAGACATGCTATTCAACATAAGTTTGCTTCCACCTGTGTCATGTACATATGTAGGCCAAAGATTAAGGAGCATAAGATACGTACCACGTTGTGTGCCCATCCAGGAAACAAATCCAGGTTCTAGACCTTACCGCGAATGTGTAACTGCAGCCCAACAAGAGTGCAATTTGTGTGTTGTTTTCATGCCGTGTTGGTGTTGGGAGGGGATGACTTCAACATTGGTGCTGCTTGCTGTGTTGGTTGGCGGGTGACACTGCGACCAACGAAATGCTAGTGTAGAAGGGCAGTTGCTGAGGGGTTTTGCGGCAGCATCATAGGTAGTTCTAGATGGATAGATGCGGTGAGGTGCACGTAACAGGGTGAGCCTGAATGATGATTCCTCCCTTTCCTCAGGTTCTCTTCCACCTTGTAAAACTGGCTGGAGGACATCGTCACATTCCGAATTGCCGAGCGTGGGCGTGAGAGATACCGGTGACCGCCCAGAGTCGAGACCGACCTTGCAAGACCTGATTCCCAAAAGCAGTACGTACCTTAGTAATACGTAGCAGGCCGTAGCAGCAGCACATTACGGCATGATGACCTGGCTACCCCATGATTGTGCTCATAAAGGTAGTCTCGCGACTATCGTTCCTTCACCTCGTTTGTTGCATAGCTGTAATGGTTTCAGGCTCTGTCTGCTCGGTAGGGTCGGTACTTTGGCGCATGTACCTCTCCTTCCTCCACTCTGCTTGCGTCTGCCCTGCCTGTTTTTCGCACGCCCGGCTGGCCGCGAATTTGATTTTTTCTAGTCCCACCCCCTGGCAACCTCGGAGTTGGTACCCCTCCCCCCCTGGGCAACAGGCAGACTTGGCATTTTGTTTGGTGGACGTGGGTCAAACACCGTTTACATAAGGTACAAAGTCTCTTGGTCTGGCCCAGTTAACCCACTTGTTTTTCGCTCCAACTCGATCGAGATACAAATCCCTCGAACCGACCTTCGCACGTATAAACCTCACACCCGCACCACCTACCTTCAAGCACCACCAGCAAGCACTAGCACCAAACACCAACACCAACATTAACACTAGAGACCAAGCCAGCAACAAACATTGCAGCATCCTCCAACCCAGCACTGGTACTAATAGCCTGCCTCGCGCACTTCCATCACACAACACACATCATCACAATGTCCGCCCGACCAAAAGTTCAGTACCTTACTTCCTCTTCTTCGGCTTCGTCATACTCGTCTTCCGACTCCGACCTGTCATCATCATCATCAGTCAGGCACAGCATGGACTCGACACGACCCATCGCCTCGGTTGAGGTTCTCCGGTGCCTAAGGTGCGCCCGCGCCGAAGAGATCACCACGACAGACGACCCCAGCTCCTCGGGAATGGTCCAGATTGGCACCAACATCTACTATTGCAACCGCTGCGCCAAGATGACCGGCTACAAGTGAATCAACACAAATCAGTCGGCCTTTTCACAATCAATCACCACGGTTGGCATGTTTGGGAATTGGCCACTTGGGACACGAAAACACCCACAGTCTCCAGCATCGAAGCAACAACAACGCTCGAGCTGTTTGGCTACTTTGGATATCCAACCGACATTCCACGTTGCCCCAGTGTTGAATAGCGGCGGATTTCGAGAGTCTGGACCAAAACGTCCGGATCGATCGACGCAACTACCGGCGATCACGGTGGCAATTTCCTCATGCGGCGGATTTTTCCCTCCTGCGACACAGCCCACGACATCTTTGCTACAGGCACTTGAAACATCCGCCATCCTCACGACGGCAACAAGTGTCCACCCATTGACCATTCACAACCGCGAAGCATGCAACCGAGCCGCCACCGCCATGAGCTCGATGCAGACATAAGTGAGCAGCAGTATTGCCTCCAACGACTCTGTATTCAAGCTACTCTACGCTATGAGTACCTGGACTCGCCAACCATCATCCTCACACCGAGTGATGTGCGAGCCAAGAGTAAAACATCGAGATCCTTGGGACTTTTTCCCGAGTCACTGAGTTGACTATCTCGGACTGATGAGCCCTTCTGACGTTTGAGCGCGACGGTCGCGGCTCACCAGAGATCGAATTTGCTATCTTTCCCATTCTCGGATTCCCGTCATTGTGCGTCAACGGCACATGCTACGAGATCTTTGGAACGTCATTGGGCTACCAACAAACCGACTTGGGCTGTCTATCACCGGCGGCGGCCAACCAATGGCGGTCGTGGTCGCTAGACTACCCCTCATTTTTTTCACGTCTTCTTCTCTCCTCCAGACACCCCCTGCCCTTTGCCAAGCCACTGACGTCGACCTGCTTGGATCCTGCTCTCGTCTCGGGGTGTGGGGACGGCATCAGATTGGCAAAGGCATCCCGTCCAGGGGCACTGGTGGAGTCTTAGCTGTTACGAACGGCGCTTTTTGTGTAATTTGATACCTTTTGGACTTCTTGTATTTTTATATCAACAATTGTCATTTGAGCGAGGCGCCTGGGATTTGCTTTTCATGCATTGCATACACGGATGGAGTAGAAAGGGAACGGTAACAAAATGGCGGAAGGGGAACAACTGGCTGGGCTGGGATACCTTGTACAATGGGAGAACATGGGAAACGGGAAACATCAATACAATTTTTGGGCCTGATGGCCATCTGACTTTGTTCAAACAACTCAGCTATGTTCTCCTCTGCAAATTTGTGACCGTTTTTTTTTTTTTTTTTTTTTTCAGGGAGCAAATATCTTATCCTCTTGCCTCTTTTTCTCCCTCCGCTTCTTCCATTTGTGCAGCATCTTGCACAGCGACCAGCTTTCTCTCCTGCGTGGTGGGCATGCAGGCCAGGCAGGTTTTCTGCTCATGCCCTGGATTTGCTGCAGATAATAGTGCCATTTAACACATCAACAGCTGCTATTTTTGTACCACAACGGTTCCACGCGTCAGCAGCAAAAGCCTCCATTTGCACATTCGGGGTAGTTTTCTACGGGCTGTTCTCACCAAAAATCCATCAATCGACTCGTGTTATTATTTGGGGCGGTGTCTCCATCGCCATCCTCCATCCTCCCATCCTGCTTTTAGACCTGCATTTCCTGCAATGCCATCGAAGCCATTCCCATCTTGCCATCCAATGCACTCAAAGACGAATGTGGAGCTACGGATCAACTAATTAACAAGCTACAGCAAAGCTACAGCTCCAATTGTCCATTCTTCTCCAATCATTCTTGGAGAACCACGCTTCGGAGCTCCCCTCAAGCTCCTCATAGCTCCTCCATAGCTCACCAGGAGCTTATACCCGGCCCCCCTTCCCGTTGCAGCTGCTCCAACGGTGTTGACTCGTGGCCGTCCAGAAACGGATGTTCATTGATGCCAACGCAATCCACGATTGCTTCGACAAGTCGGTCGGTAAGTCGCTACGGCTATGGTACCTACATAGGTAGTCGCTACGCACGCGCTTCGCTTGAATGCGTGCTGCGTTGCTGCGTGGCGGCGGCTGTGAACCGACTTGGGACGAACTCAACTCTTGGAAAAGAAGAAATGCCACGGCGGCATTGGGCTCAGCTAGCTGCAACTGCAAGACTGCGTGGAAGGAAAAGGAAAAGGATCCCAACAAACACACACATCCTGCATTCAATTCCCGCCATATCTTTGTGAAGATACGTTTTCCCATCCGGATCAAACAACAAAACGCCAACACTATTTTCGGGCATTTGTGGCTTTCGACCTTGCGTCTTGATGCCCTCTCTTGTCCTTGTCCTGCGAACCCGCCAGCCTCCCTGGACGAAGATCCATGATCTTCAACACTCTCGGTGCTTTTCTTTCTTTCTTTTTTGTGCCCCAGTGAGGGCATTCACGTTTTCAAATTCCGGTTGGGCATTCGGTGTTCGCGGTCGCCGCCCACCCCCCTCCCAACCAGCCTCATTATCTTGCCTTGCTAATTTAGGGTATCACAACCTCAACCGGATTTGTTCGGTGGAATAAATGCATTTCAATATCAAAAGTACACCACAGCCCCCCAGCTCACACAGACCTACGTACAAACCTGAAACAGCAACCATATTTACTATGCAGCAGCACCTCATCTTGAACCCCATATGGTACCACGCACAACTGCCCAATAAGCACTATCCATTGACGTACCACCTGTGCTCCATTCTGAGACATACATATTCTTAGTTCAGTAGTCCAAAAAATCAATAGTTCATCAGATAGTCTTGCAGATCCAAGGGTCCCTCTGGGGTCCTCTTGTCATGAGCTTGGTACTGCACAAAGACATCATACTGTACCTCTAAACCTCGGTTTGTTTGTGTGTGTGTGTGTGAGAGAGAGAGAGAGAGAGAGAGTTGATCAGTGCAATGTGAGTTCGCACACGCCGAGAGCTCCGGTTTTCTATCTATCTGCTATCTACATATCACACAAGCTTTATGGGTGCTTATCAGTAGTAAGTGTGGGTTGGGGATAACGGTGTGGTGTTATGGTAAAAAGGGTGTCAAGTGATCAAAAATGAAGGGGGCAGATAGGGTCATAGGGTGGTAGGTACCTGAAGAGATGATGTAAATTCTTAGGACCCTTATTGCTTGGAGTTCTGGGCATACATATCTGGGGCAAGCCTTATGTTTTGGTCTGACGTTTTGACCGAGACATCGCAAAAGCCTCAATGGTTCAATATCAGAGACATCAAAGACAAGAGGCCCGTTGATGATTGCTTCGCTACGATCATCCGGGTCGGGTATGTCATGCCTCACTTATCAGCCCATATAGTAGGGCTAATAAAGATCCCAGGGTGTCATGATAAACCATGGGAAAGGTCAACAGCATCATAGTGTAAACGTGTCGCGATCCATGCGTTGCGAAGTGGTGATCGCTGTAGATGATCGAGAGCCGAACGATGTGTGTCAGGGTTAGGGTGCGATATCGCGTATCGAGCTCTTCCCGTTGATCATCAGGCGGTTATCGCTGCAGCCTTTGGATATGTTTCCTGATGTTTGGTTCTTGGGGATCTTTGTCTGCTTTCGGTTGCAGAGCAACTTGAAACTTGAGGACAAGGCTGTTGAAATATCATGATCGGCTTTGATATTGAGGCTGCTAGTGTTGTTCGAAGGTCCAGCGACGACATGGAAGACTCCTTGCAACTTTTTGAAAAGTACCTATCAAATTATCGGGACTTGGCGGCCCGTTCCCGTTCCACGGTCCACCGTTATAAGATTGTCCTTGGCACTTCAAGTTTGCATTCGGCGACCATGTTCGGCTTTCTAGAAAAAGGACATACCTTGACTGCCTGCTGCCAGGCACTGTCGTGACAATTTCGCGCTCGGGGGATATGAAGGTGAAACTCGGTGAGTTGAAACAAGGCCACACGCCTACCGTCTCCAGCCCGCTTGGGTCCCTACCGTATCTCCCGTAACTACGTAGCGTGTAGGGACGTTGGAGACAATGATGACGCCAAGTGTTGAATGAAGGTGTGTGATCATCATCCCTATCCATCCAGGAAAACCTTATGCCGTTATGCCCTTCGTCCGTTCCGCTTGCTTCCCTCTCTCCCGGTGACAGCGGGTTGATGGAGGGGCCTGAATAGCCGAGAATCCCCTTGCAGCCGTACCTGACATGAGGCGTTTCGGGCTCGGCTTCTTCTGGCGGTAACACGTCTGCGGTCCTGGGAAAGGGGAGACGGCGTGAAAAAAGAAAGCTTGATTCGCTTTTACCGGGCGTCCACCGACACCGGTGGCGGTAAGGTTGACGAGTCGCGTCGTCGACGACGGGAATAGGGTCTAACAGATCAAAACAGGGCCCTTTTCTTAGTCTCCTTCTTTCTCCCTTGCTGCATATCTCTCTGATGAAGCGCTCGTCATGCACTTATTGGCTGTTTACGAGTGTAAAAGACTCCATTCGCTGTCCAAGGTTTGGGGGTGTGAGAGCTATTTGGAGCCTGGAGTGGGATGAGATGTGGTTGTAGTTTTTTCGGCTGCGATGCGAGGGCCTTCCGCAAAGGGAATCAGTTGGCTCCGTACGATGACGACATTATGCATTTTCCCGCATCTGCGTAGCCGTTGATTTTTGCTCAATATCTCCTCTTGTTTGATTAGGTTATGAGATTATAGGTTGTGAGGCCGAAAATGGGGCTCGTGAGAGGGTCGTCGAGAGGTTCGGAAGGGGGGTGGGGAGGGTTGTACCTCCATCAGTCATCACGACCCTCCTCGCCGCCGGGCTCCCGAAACCCCCCCCCCCCCCCCGGGCCAGTTCAAGATTCACGGGTCCCGGACCCCGCTCGCTCGTCCCTTCCTTCCGCTGAGTGGCTGCTGGCAAGTGCTGTGAATGACCACTACAACTGCGCGAAGGATTACGGATGTACCTGGACCGAAAGGAAGTGGAAAGAGCGGACCTGGGAGACAATGAGATTAACGAGGGAGACGAACAAGAATTCAAATGGAACGCGCCTTTCCTCTTTTCATTTGACAATGTTGATTCATCGCCTGTTTTGTGTCCTCGCTCTCCGCCCCCGGACGAGCCGCTTGGGTTGAGGTTGTTCACATGTCCTTCGAGAACAATGCCCCTACTAATCCATTGCACCATTGGTTTCATCTTTCAATGATTTATTATTATCTCGGGAAATGTGGCGTCTTGGTCTCTTCAACATCACTACTACTACTTTCACGGGTCGGTCACCTCTTGTGCTGGATCGTGCACTGGACGCCGATTGCGCGAGAGTAGCCAAGGTAACGTTCAAGACCGGGCAAGTCTAGCAAGCTGGAGCAACGGAAAGGGGATGCCAGCTTGGAGATGATGCTTTGCACTGACGATGGGCGTCGAAGTGAAGAAACGTCCCGCATCTGCGCTAAGCTGCTTCCTGCGTGCGCGATCGCAAGGAGCAATTCACCGCAGAGAATCAAGCATCATGCATCGTTGCCCTGATTTTTGGCGAGGTTAATCGCAACAAGCCACACCCTAAACCCTCCCCGCCCCCGGACGAGTCAAAATCGCTAAAACGCCATCGGAGACTCTACCGGTGTTGCACTTGTTGGCTGTCATGCCTCCCATAGCTACCACCCTCCATCCTGTACACCCTGGTCCAGGAACCCCGGTACGGCAAATTCCATTTGCTTGCAGAGTTCTGTAACTATGCAACTATCAGTCTATCCTTTTAGCGGGGAAATCGTATCATTTTTACTAAGACATTTCTCTACTTTTAGTACTTGGTGACTACTTAAAGATTCTCTAAGAATATGTAAAAACTACTTAGTCTTAGGTATTGACGTAGCTAAGATGTATAGGTAGATAAAATGTGACTAATTAGTTGATTATATAGATTGTCTTAGCAAAAATAATACAGTTTCCTAGTTAAAGATATTATCACGGGGCGAGAGGGCACCATATGGGGTGGGGTGAGATATGCGTTGTTGCATAAAGAGAGGAAGGAGGAGGAAGTGTGCGGAGGTCTAGCTATATGGGCGAGAGCCCCAAGGCCAGACCGTGCGCGCACGTGAGGCTGCACGTGACGATGACATGTGCGAGGACAGAGCTCTGGGCTCTGGATCGCAGCACATGTGCGGTCAGTGCAGCACAGCACATCACAGGCTAACCCTGTGATAGATATTACGCCTCCCTCTAAGTATTTATTTAGCTTAAGTATTTTGTTACTTTGTATTGAATGTAAGATCTTACATAACTATACCCTTATATATATTATAGAAACTACTACGATAGTTACAATAAAGAACGACGAATACTCTATTAAGAAGGATGATATCTATTTGATATGTATATCTGTGGAGAAGATCTAATATATGCCATTTAATGACGTAGGGTTTTGAGCTCTTATTGGAGCTAGTACTATGACTAAAGTAAGGAGAGGGGGGAAAGTGACATCAAAAATAGTATTGCATTACTTTACAATTTGGATCGTACCTTTTATATAGAGGAAGTCTTTTCGCACCGCCGCAAATGTCTTTTCGCACTGCTATCAAAAAAGGCTTTTAGAGGTAACTCAGCCAAATTAAGGCCGTAGCATATAAAAAGTACATCGGAATCTTTATTTATTTTGGTTGTATAATATAATGTGTCGGGCGTACCTAGGCGCTCTATATAGCCCTTAGTATACAATAAAAGAAGAAAAAACTATTTATTTACTTTAAATTTGGAATATTTGCATTAAGTCTTTTCTTTAGACAGACATGTCCAAGGCAACTAGACTATAAAATAGAGTAGGAAATTACGAAAATTCTAGTACCATTTTTATACTGACAACTTCTTTTTTGGCAAAGTTATACTTGGTAGTATTTTAGACAGCAGTGTATAAAAACATTTGCGGTGGTGCGAAAAGACTTTCTCTTTATATATGTATTCTATTATAGGCGTCGCATTGCAGCTTCGGTCCTTAGCTGTCGAAGCTAGCAAAGGATAAAATTGAGGGACTAGGCAGGGTATTAAAATACTTTCTCTCAGAGAGGTTTAGTAAAGAGAAGAGTTTTGAGGAGGGGTTTTAGGATAGTGTAAGTAGAAAGGCTAGAGTACGGTGCGAGCTTAGATATTATTGGAGGCTGTACGATGTTATATCCTTAATATTATTAACAATTGCGCATACATACAGTTTATTTCACTTCCTATCCCCTTTAGTTTCTATTACTAAGACGTCAGCTTCTATGTGATAAAGTATTAAAATTCGACAAGAAAATGCTAAAATTGCTTCACTGGGGAGACTAGGGTAACAATGCTAGATGCCTCTCGACCCGCCGGCTATTTACCTTCTTCCTTAGGGCAGTATTTTGAACGAGGCCAGAGTTAACAAGGCTATAAGGAAGGCGATAATGTATAGTCTAGATTTAGAATTGTTAATATGTGGCTAGTACTGTGCCTTGTAACTGCCTTGTACTACCTTAGAAGGCTAATTGCTGAGGACACTATTCCTTCTACGTCATAGAATCAGTCGAATCAGCCTCCATAGAATCTACTAGAACACAGAGGTTTCACCACTGCGTTCTGGATTCTCGAACCTGTTCAGCATTTTCCCTAGATTGATTTGTCATTATGGAATGCAACAGAAACTCATAGATTTAACTCTTTCCTTTCATGGTATAGTACTCTTACAAGCACTTCTACACTCTAGAAGCTTCTAGACACTTAACATTTATATATATAAAGACCTCTCCTCTCCGTTAGTTAGTCACTCCTTAAACAAGCAAGCAAGCAAGCAAGCAAGCAAGCAAGCAAGCAAGCAAGGACACTCAAGCAATACAATACGATCTTTTCTTATAGTACAGAGTTCACTATAATAAGTTGTTTTCCACAGTGCAGAGTTCACTGTAATCTTCTATCTTGAGAGCAGAGTCCTCTCTAAGACCTCTTTTACAACACTCCTATTGTATTTGCAACTACGCTGCAATTACGCTGCTTCCTTCAGCACTGCTGTCGTACCACCGCTTCCGCTCCGCTCAGCTACAAGTGCATAGTTCACTGTAGCATCCCTATACTAGTACTATCATCATAGGCTAGTTAGAGCATTGCAGCAAACAAGAATCTATCTGGGGATAGGATAGGCTTGCTCTAAAACTTTATATCGAGATTGCGAAAGTAGATAAATAATATTGAGAATAATTTTATCTTTAAGAAAGTCTTTTCGCACTGCCCTCAATGTCTTCATACACTGCTCCCCCACTTGGCGCGCCCTCTCCCGCTTTTTGGACTAATTATCTCACAAACATAACCTCTAGACTCACACCACACTTTGGCGTAGTTTTTTTCATAGATTTCAGCTAGTAAGTCTGGACATTACATTTTTCACGCCATACCAAGCCTAGACTCTAGACTGCAGCACGTGCAGCCAGATTAGCACCCAGACCTAGTTTTTACAGGACGTTTCTATAGCTATCTTACAGGGCACTTAGTGGTACGCTGACGTGGGCTTAACGGTATAAGGTACCTAGGTATTGGGCGTAGAAGCACTGGGCTCAGAGGTATCTTGTACGAAGGTAGGTAGGTTGGGGGGATTAGGGTTGACGCTAGGGTCGAGGAGTGTCACACAGACATTTGCCTACAGTTCTGGGTTAGGGTTTTCAAGGCTACCAAAACCTCAACGCTTAACGTCAGCCTTATAAGTGCCGCTGTAGCTACTTCTAAAGCAGCTACAGCCTACACAAGCATGTGAATAGTACATGGTAGTGAGCCATAACAGCAATCACGTACGATAGTCACAGAGGTCTAACCCTGTGACATGAGCATCATTATGAAGGCGATCGAACGAAGGCCGGCGCCAGAAGGAAGAAGGAGAATGGTTGGAAGCACTCAGGAAGGTCCATATGTATGAAGACCGCCAGATAGATACCTTAAGGCATTAGGCAACAAGGCTCAGTGCGTGCCTCAGTACGTACCAAGCCTCTTTGGTATAAGAAGGCCTTGAAGCCTAGCCTTTGTTTGAAGGTTGAAAGGATCAACAAGGCCTTCGAGACCAAAGTAGTTTATTAGCTGAATTGAACTACTGTTCCAAGCTCAGATTACTACCCTTGTCACAAGAAGCGCGGGGTTAATGTTTTTATTTGCGCCACGGTCGCGCGCGCCCGTCGGGTCAGCTATCTGCAGTATTACGGTTAGCTGGAAAAACGCACAGAAAAATTGATGGATCATTTCTTACTGTTGACCAAATGCAAGCGCCTTGTTTACTTGGCGATGCGACGTGCTGGTGTTGAGGTAGATTGATTGACTGACTGCGATGTGGTAATGTGTGCGGTGGTGGTTTGGTGCAGAAAGGAAGCAAGGTACAGATGCTAGAAAACGACTAAGCTAGGCTAGCTAGTCTAGCCTAGTCTGGGCGTCTAGACTAGAAGTGGCCAGTGCAGTACGACTGCACGGGTCTGGGCGCGTAATAGCTTGAAATCTAGGTCTTGGCAGTCCAAAGTAGGGAGGGAGCGGGAGCTAATATGCGCTAAGGTGCGCTAAGGTGCGCTAAGAGGAGGCTAATAGATGCGTGTAAGATTATTGGTCCAAAAAAAAAATTAAAGTGGGAGAGCAGTATATGAAGACATTGAGGGCAGTGCGAAAAGACTTTCTCTTATCTTTCTTGCAAGGTTATATATTATGGGCTTCGAGTATATTATTTTCAGTGGAGAGGCAGAGCATAGGCTCCGATTTCCCTAGGGTTGCCTAGTTCGCTAATTAAGGTTAGTAGGAGTTATTAAGGACGATATAGCGAAACAATAGTTGAGAGGGGTAAGTGAGGAGATTTATACCTTTAGAAGTCAGCTTCGAAAGATAAGCCTTTGACGATGAGGCTTTCCATATGCGGTCCAGCATGCTAAGCTTTCTAGGGCTTGACTATCCCATCAATACGCTAAATAAATAGTCTAACAAAGACTGTAGCTTTCAGATAAAGCTGAGAAGAGTAAGGCTCTTTGGTAGAGGTTACTAAAACGAGAAGAGAGTAGCTGTTGTCCCTAAAGCCTACGATAAAATTAGATATGATACGGCGAGTACGGTTTAGCTTGTCAGAAGTGTTAAGCTACACCCGTGTTAGTTCCTGTTAGAAACCGGCTTGGGTTGCATTATTAAATAGGGTCTAGGGCCTCTACACCTCTGTCGGCATTTAAATGGTTAGCTTGGTACCGCCAAGGCGCTAAAATCTTTACAATAAACTAGGATATTTCATACGACAAAACTATCA
>MU859458.1:0-14899 GCA_033297205.1 Pseudoneurospora amorphoporcata
AAAACGGCGATTTGGGTGGTGTTAAGGGTTTTGCGGGCAACCAAGCGTTAACGCTAACACTTGGCGCCAAGACTTTTTGTTGTAGGAGGAAGATGAGATGCGAATAGCTTCAACAAAGGTACAGGTATAGATAGGATTAGATCGTTTGTTGCGATGCTTAGTACCGCTACAACTGGCAGGAAAACTATAAAATCTATGGCGTTCTAGCTTTTAGTCAAGCGTGGAGCAGGAATGGCGCACAACGGTGTTAGCAACATTAAAGAAGGGCAATCCTACACCTGTGATAAGAAGGCTGAGAAGTTCCTTTAAGAACCTTACCTCTACCTACCTTCACCAGTCACCGCACATATTGGCCGTGGAAGCTCGAAAGGGATAGTTCACCAATTTGGATCTCAAGAGCAAAATATTCCACGATTGCTTTCGACAGCGTAGAGTTATGGGGCGTTGTGACCCTGTGTCGAGTGTGCAAAGAAAGTTCGAAAATCCATGCCCCTGTCTTTTGGATCAAGAGCGCTGGCGAGATTACATGCAACCAGACCACATCCCTCGGTGTTCATGGGGAAGAGGATGTACGTGACTCTCGTGAAACCCAAGACCGGGGCGAAGAATGGCCTTATGTTGATCACGGAAGTCCGTCGTGTTTGAGGACACATTGACTTCCACGATTCTTCGGGCAAAATGTTCCAAGAGATAATCACATCGCATGAAGCGGCGGACGTGGAACCAGGTTAGAAACTTGCAGGAAAATATCAGCACCTTCTTTGCATGGAACTTCTATGCAAACTCCCGAGTGTCCCAGTTGGGAGGGACATGGCGATGCATGTGGTTTCCGGACATTGGGCGTTTAAAGGGTTTGCACAGCACGCAGGGGCATATTATCATATAAGCAATGCATGGTGGTAGCCATGAGAGAATGAGATGCGGCTTTAGCAAATCCAAGGCAAGTAACAGAGTGCTTGCGATAGTGCATTAGCTGTGCTAACATTGGCTGGCAAGATTCCAAACCAGGCAACGCATGTACAATGTACCTTATGCATGTTGTGTTAGCTTACTTCCCTTAAAAAGGCGCATGTCCGAGATGCGCATTGTGGTATAATCCAGGACAACCGAAATGAAAATTCGAAACGACATGCAGCGGACGTTTATTTTTTCTCTCTCCCAGTAGGTATATTACCACCCATACCCTTCCATCTCTCAACCTTCCTTTCTTCATTCAACATCATCCAAAGCCACCTTGATTCTTTCTGAAGATCGCCATGGCCGATTCATTTAGACTCTCATACGAATTTCAATTGTCTCTGCCACCTCCATCAATCCTGTTCATCTCGGCCATGTCATATCAGACTCCTACTAGAGGCCTAACGGCCACCACCTCTTCTTCAACGCAGCCAGATGCCCACACGTTCCCCGCGATGGAGCACTCATATCACAACCAAACACCTGGACACAACGTGTACCCCGATACCAACGGCAGCTCGTACTCCGATCTTGACTGCAACCATCAACAATATCCTGGGGCATCCCCGACAGGCAACGAGGCATGGTTGAACAACGACCAGGCGTTCCTTACAGACATGGGAGTCTCTCCTGGTTTCGTCAACCAGTGCCAGCCAGCTCAGTATGCTAGTCAGCAACAGTATCAGTCGCAGGTAATCCCTACAGTGCCGGTAATGCCTCCATCCCACCCTGCCGCTTATCCGGCCTCTCCAGGCGGAACCGCTAACTTGAAGACTGAGGCACAGGCTCAAACAACGAGTTGGAACTTTACCAACGAACTTGAAGCAGAACTCCACGACGACCTCAGTCTTCTAACTGGCGTCGACCTAAACACTCGCGCTTCTTCCCAGTTTGTCGATGTCTGGACCTCGCAAGCGGCACAAATGTCGGAGGCGCAGAAGTACTTCAACAATACTGGTCACTCGGTTGAGTTTCCGGTGGACCTCACGAGCTTCCCTCCACCGAGGTATACATCTACATCACCCAAATCAACCGAAGATTACGGGTACTCCCAATACGACAACCCGTACCTTATCCCAGAGTCTGGACCACAATGGGGTGATGCTTGGTATTCCAACAACCAATCCGACCCAAACATCCACGGTCCTTTCAATCTCGACCTCGTCAGCCCAGCAGACATGAAGCCGAAACAAGAGATGGAGGCTGCGAACACCGGTACCCGTGACACGGCCAACATCATTGACCTCACGGATAGTCCTCCCCCGGCATATACAGCTGCCGATAGCCCTTTCTACCAACCCCGGCCACAGAGCAGCCCGCAGAACAATGCTGTCCGTGGCCTCATCCAACAATCCGAAAAAGACCTATCTACACTTTCTGATTTCATCAACGACGCGGACATAAAGCTGGAGCAAGAGGCCTATCAAGACGACAAGGATAAGAACAGCAAAGAGGAGGAGAAGCAGGAGTACGAAGTAAAGCAGGAGTGCGAAGAAGAGCAACATGAAGTGTCCGTAAAGCAGGGGTACCCCACCCCGTACTCAGCACTCCCAACATCAGCCAGCACTCCTTCGCAACAGCCCGGTAACGAAGAACCGGGGCTCTCTGACCAAGTCGTTCCTGACGCTGACAACTTCCTCGAAATGTGCGAGGATGTCTGGCAAAACCAGGCAAAGCCAGCCATTGCCGCCATGCTCAGCAAAAGAAAGCACAACATTGCATCACGGGATGACCGGGTCGAGTTCGTCATGCAATGCCTTGACGATTTGACGGAGATAAACTCGGAGAATGTCCATGTAGAGCCATGTGGTGCACCGAACATGCCTCCATCGCCACCGAACAGCAAGAGGAGGAGGAGGGGTTCGGAAGAACAAGACGGACGCCAATCTGAAGAGAGGCGCAGCAAGAGACGCTGTCTGGACAACGAAATCACCAGCATAAGCTAGCTTGGATGAAAGCATCGCAAGACACGGGACGACGACAGCAACCACGACGACGACGACGACGGCCTCGATGGAACAAAAGAACGAAGGGAAGGGCCGAAGGAATCGCCAGAACCCAAGGTAAGGAGAGGATCAAGTACCTGCAGAGCTTCTCTGGCGAGTCAGCTAAGAGCTACTTGGATGGTCTGAAACGGATGAACATGCTCCCGGGAAGAAGTTGGATGCTGAAGCAGGATACCTAGGCGGAACCGTCTCTGGAAACCTGTATTGCCAAACGGGGAGCGGGCGATTCAGATGGCAATGTTGCGAAGGATGATGCGAGCTGATAAGAAGATGGAGGTGAAGGTTCAATATATACTTAGAGAAGTGTCGGGAGTGTGAAGCATGAAGGAGGCCAGGGCGTGTTATGGTCTGGATCATGGCAGTAGGTGCGTCTATGTACCTGATTTCTGGACAGGAAGGTTTAGTAACGTATGGGGATATTCTTGTCAAATACGGCTTTGCATGTTGATGGCACGGAAGGGAAAGTGGGAAAGTCAAGCTGGGATATTCAAGGAGGAAGGGGCGGTATAGCTTCGTTCTGTTATTGAATACAATTGTTAGCGTCCCTCCCGTGAATGATTCTTTGGTTGAATGATTCTCTAAATGAATGCCCTTCTGGTTGGATCTTTAGGGGTACGCTATGCTGCTCCTTGGAGTTCAGTCACGAAGAATGAATGGCATGTTGTTTACGGTAGTGCAGATAGCGGACAAAAATGGATGCCTGCGTGGCTTCATTGTGAACCTGTAACTCCTTCCTGTGCTAGTCTCCCCACTGGTTCGATCGTTCTTGCCAATTCCTTTATTTCATCCATAACCCTTGCCTTCCAGACGGTTAGGTACCACCCAAGAATTGAAAGACCTTCTGCCCCACCTCCAATCCAAAGTTGCTTCCTTCCATACACCATTTGTTACGTGCAAATCAGGTCACGACCAAAAGGTTACGTTCTTTTGGAATGATCTTGTATTCGTTGATAGTCGGGGCTGTCCGAAAATTGGTTGTCTAAGTTGGACGTCTCAGCAATCTTGCGACTTTTGACCGGAGTCGTAGTTTGGGCCGAAGTCTTACGTTTCGTTGAGGTGGGTGCCGAAATAGGCTTGGAGGCGATGACTTCGGTACTTCTAGGGATTGAGTAACTTCTATTAGCTCTGTATTTATTGCGGTTTTTGATTAGTTTAGCGATGTTCGACTCGAATTTCTCCAAGAGTCTCTAGAAAACCGCGTCGGTATCCTTCAAGTCGCTGTATGCCAGGGCGAAACCCTTATTATTAACTTGGTTAATAGTAGTGATTTCGTTATTTCTCGCCTTTTTGTTGTATGTTGCTACAGCGTGGTTTAGAACGATTTCGTTGATTTTCCGGGCTTCTTCGCGCCAAACTGCGTGTGATCCGCCATCCCATTCCGCCCAACCTGTTCCCAAGTTGGCGGGGTAGACCCTCTCACTGCGCCTGGTGCGCAATAACAGGATTGAACTGTTGACCTTCGCATTATCAGTACTTGAACACGAAGATCCCAACCAGCCACTTGTTGCTTTCATTTGCCGGTCTCAACGCCGAATAGCTTAACACTTGACCGAGACGCCGAACGCCCAAACAAAGGGAAAACAGGAGAGAAGAAGAGCGTCTCAGCATGTAGTCATGTAGCAACGCCGCGCCATGAAAGCCAACAGCAACAAGGGGTTTAACCCCAACCAAAATATCCCTATTCGACGACTACGTTAGCCTTTTGTCAGACATATCACGAAAGACGTCAAGAAGACTGGGGTGTACCTTATGTGAACTAACCTCTCAAGGACTCGGTGGGATATACTCTTCCTCCTCTTCCTCTTGGGCCTCCCCCCTTTGCTCAGGTGCCGGCTGCTGAATCTGACCAAGTTGCACGGCTGCTTGCGTCTCATGCTGCCGATCAAAAACTGTCACCTCCCCCCCTCCTTCGGATTCGACGCGGACTCTGGCCACGCCCTCCGTGATGACGAGCATGCTGATGGGCTCTGCCTCTTCGAACATGCCAGTGTAGACCCTCTCGAGGGTCCCAGAAACGCTTCTGGATAGGAAGTAGGAGAGAAGGCTGCCTAGGATGGTAATCCTGGCAGGGCCGTTGGTGCGGACGAGGCACGTGTTCCTTGCGTGTATGTGGGTTGTGATCGTCACCGAATATACGTTGGCGGCTGCGCGTGTGAGGGAGAGGGAGAAAGACATCTCTGTTCATAGCATGTTAGCTTGTTGATTTTACAGCGTAGTGGACGCAGATCCAGAATAGGACCCAAAAGAATGATTCGAGATCGTGCATGAAAGTTGTGGATGCCTGGACATTGATCACTTCGCGGGGTACTATCGTGTGACTTACTTTGGTGACGCGACGCGAAGAAGGTGATTTCTGTGGTGAGGAGCTGGGAGTTTGGATGAAGACTGGGAGGAGATGAGTATACCTAGTGAAGCTCTTCGTCCTCTGCTTGTGTGATGTAAGCTGAGGTGTGCTTGGGTTGGTGAGATGGGAGAGCGTATTTAGTTAGACGTGGAAACGCGAAAGGGAGAAGTGACGCGATGGTGTGGGGAAAAGAAAAGAGAGAAGAGAAAAACCACGGTAGCGAACGGAAGATGAACTGGCACAGCCGGTGAGGGGCAAGATCAGTGAGTGGGTACCTCTACGGAACAAAAGTTCTATTATCCGCAGACGTTGTAATGGCTTATTAATATCCGGAGGGATCGGTGACTAGCAGAGTAGGCCCAAGTGGGCTACAGTCCAGCCTTTCTTTAGGCGAAAGGTAGGTAATTTTGGATACCGTCCCTGATTGTAGTCGCGTCATTCTTTTCGAATATGGGATTAAACCTGGTCCCTCTTTTCTACCTGACGGATATACGCTGTGCCTGTGCTGGCAGTTTATTGGAACTGTAGCAAATACCGTAGGCAAAACGCGTGGGGTTCGTTCTATCTAATGCTGAGCCATCGCGCCTGGAGGCCTTAATCGCCTACCACGACGCCATTTCTATCAGTTAACAAGCTATTTTACTCTCCCATAAAACAAGTTACCTCTAACATAGGCTATACTGTTCATTCTCATATTCAAAGCGTTATGCTTTAAAAATTGAGACCTGGCTAGGGACAATGTCCTCTGTGCCTCGAGCCCGTTAAGTTCATGTTCCATTGATCCTTTTTGCGCGCCGCCATGCTGTTTGTTGAGCCTTCTGGTTGTAGTAGGCGTCGATAAGTTGCGGTATGCTACGGGAGATTCCGATATTTCGCTGACTGACCATGGCTGACGGATGTATTGTGGTTATTTGCAAGAAGATAGTAAGTTGGATGACATGACGTTGAAATGTCTCTACATCGGCGATTCGCGCAATAGAGGTATATCTGACACGGACATCAACTGGCTCGCGTCTTGTTAGTGTGGTAACACTAATTCGGCTAATTTTCGGAACTTGTGCCTCCATGTATTCAGCGCGCTTTGCCCGGCCATGTCCCTGCTCCCTAACATGCAACTTGTCCCCTGGCCGTCCTGCGTGCCAGAAAATGCCAGCAATAAATGCAACGTGCTTCCCTTGCCGTCGGCGTGGGTGATGTCTTTTATTTTCACCCAACTTGTGTACCAACTTCTACACGCAAATACGCACATCCTCCGCTCAGTCCACGTTTTGCAAGGAAAGATGCGTCCGGGCCACGCAACAGAGAAAATGCACAACAGGAAAATGCGACATACATGTAATCCCCTGGGAGAAGCAAGATATTCAAAGAAAATTGCAACGGACGTCCGGTGCAATGGAATTTTCTTTTACACACCTCTCATCCTCCTAGATCTTCGTCTTACCTCGTTTCATAGTCGCAATGGAGTTCGGATGCATGGTGGCACAGTCGTTTGTAATGGTTGTGTTCCCAAACAACGGCGGATGCGTGGAATTAAAACCCGTGATGGAACGTTATCAGTGATGCAGTTCTCTTTGCAGTATACGCGATAGCGTGGTAGCACTTATAGGCTACACTACCATTGTGTCCGCTGTCAACCAACAGGTCGCAGGGCGCGGGCGAGGCACCAATGGGTCTCACTGGTGCCATGTTCATGGTGTGCAAAAGGGCGGCAAACTAGAACGAAGGGGCTGACGTTGGTAGGGAGAAGATTGAAGGAAACCCAAGGTGCAAATTAAGTCAGTTGAATGTTGGGAGGAGATAGGATGAAAGAGCGGGAACAAAACAAGAATGTGCCATAGAAAGGCTGTTGGGCCGCCGCCACCTGGTAAGGTTGGCTGGCACCTGGCCCACTTTCACTTCCAGACCACACCAGTATTTTGTCCTTCTTCCTTTCTCTTCCCGTAGCGCTTTCTTTCGTGATCATCCACAATATCATCACTTCTTTCTTTGATTCAGCGTATCGCTTCCCACAAAGGCGGAAAGGAGGGCACGGAGGTGGCTGTAGCACTACCAGGAAAGGGCGACCCCGGTCTGGAGATGCCCCTCCATCCAGCCCACCTAATGTTCAGTTTGTCACCGAAGGAGCATTGGACGTTCACATTTTATCATGACGCAGAAAACGAACGCCTAGCTGATATTAGAATGTTTCTTCTTCAAATTGTCGACCCCCCTAAGTGGGAGACATTTCGGGAATTGTGCATGACACGATCATCAACCATGGAAACCCTACGCAGTTAAGGCCTGTTCGGCTACACGTTAGTACGTTCCTAGGTTAAGATTTTGTATGTAGGACGTACTAACGTACTACTGCGATTTTTCGTATTCGGCTCAAAAACCTTTTCCTCGGTATATGCGAGAATTCGATGCAGGTCTTTGTGCAAGACGGTAACTTGTATCGATGCCGCTTGCTTGAGGAACTTGCTCAGCTCCGCGGTAGAAGCCTCAGGTTGGAATTCATCGCTTTCCGGCAGAGCCTTCATGAGAATGAAGGGGTAGCAGCCCTTGATCCGTTGAGCCAATGTCGATAATGTTTGTTGGCACAGGTCGTTGAGGTCCATCGAGAGATTGTCAAGGGCAGCCTCAACAGGATCCTGCCATGATGCTAGGACCTCACACAAAGCTAGTTCCAAGAGTGACAACGGGCGACCGTTGCGGGCGGAAGCAAAACCACGCGTCTCGTGCAGATGGATGATATTGAGAAGAAACGAGAGCTTTTCCATGTGAGCTACCGATCTTCCAGCATTTCGGTCCTTGTATTGTGTCAGCATCGTGTTGAACAGGGCCCTTGACCTTGGCATCGTCTGTCCTTTTGCAACGGGGCTGTCAAGGAGATAGTCAACCTCCTGTTCACAGAGGTCTTCAGCTGCAAGGAACGAGTTTTCCCACTCGTCCGCGATTCTGGCTGTAATCCTGGTGCGATCGATAGATAGTAGTCTTCCAAGTTTGGCTTCGCAGAATGCTTGAATGTCGTCATGTGTGAACCTCTCCATAGACAGGCTGGGAACCTTGAGCACACCTGCCAAAGTTTTCCCGGGTGGAAGGTAGAGAGACTCAGACTGATGCCATCCGTAGAATTCTCCTTCTGGTCTCGCTGCCACGCACACCTTGACTCCTTCGACGCCTGCTAGGCTTTTGATGAACGCATGGCATTCTTCGTCAAACCCGCTCACTCCGTCGAGGGAGATGTAGACCGGACCCGATTTCTGAACCTCTTTCAAAGCTTTTTTCAGAGTGTCCCTGAGCAAGACTGACACCCATACCTCCTCACCCGCTTCACCCCTGGCCCCGTCACAACTGCTGGCAGTGTAAGCCTCGGAAAAACATTGAGAGACATCAGCTGGGAACCTCCTGACCAGTTGCAGAAGAAGATTGTGCAACATGCCTTGGAAACTGTACTGCACTCTATGCTGGTCTGGCCCATGCATGAAGAAGTGGCTGACCACAAAAACATCCGGCAGCCATGGCTTCGATCTATCCACACACATCCCGGGATTTTGTGTCAGTTGTGCAACAAGGGCCTTCATCAAGACGCTTTTGCCACTTCCAGGGTGCCCGAAAATTCAGTATATATTGGCTTTGTTCGATGCGGACTTCAACCAAGCAGTGAATGCAGCGTATGGCTTGGTTGTTTGACCTGGAGCTTTTTCTCTCTGATCGATCAGTTCATCGGTTCGAGCCAAAATCCAGTCGAAGGTGCCTGGTAATGGACTAGGAACAATAGAAAGCCGGGAATCCTCGTCTGGAAATTTGTAGCTGTGAAGAATGTCATTTCCGAGGATTTGTGGTATTTTCGAGTAGTATCCGCGCCCAGAATTTTGTCTGGGACACGAAGTATCCTCTCTGACGGGAAAGGCGTTTGCTGTGCCCGTTGAGGCGTTGGTCGATTGAGAATATCTTCGTACGACAACCCCCAAGGTCTTTTCAAGGCTTCCAAGGCCTTACACGGAGTTATTTTTTCTTCGAGGTTATCGCCTTGATGATTGCCGTTTTGAACTTTGCCGCCATCACATTGGTCGTGCGAACTGTCCATAGCCATAATCTCTGTGTTAGCATTGCTACCGGAACAAGTTAACAAGCGTGAGATGTTGAACCTGCAGGCGAGGGGCGAGAGAAGAGAAGAGAGGAACGATAACACAAATAGGCAAGGGTGTTAAGAATTATAATAAGACAGTCAACCGGGCAATATATGTGAAAATGGTAAGGTAGCAATGTGAAACCTAGGTGGTGAGATTTTCAGGGCCAGACACATACCACAACAAAAGTAATATCCTGACGTCAAACATCCTCTTCCGGGCTTCCATATAGTTTAATGCTAGGAATTGTTCCGACTCTGGTGTATCATAGAAGCCGAAGATCATAGCTGCATGCTCCCAAGTAGCACGCAGACATCTCTCGGCAGTAATCATGGGCTCCGCCTTCCCTCTCAACTCTATGGGTGCAGGCTCCTTGGTAATAAGCCCCTCAAGTAGGGGTTGCAGACCCTTCAAATTTTCCACAAGGTGGCTGAGGACGTGGTGATGCAATGTTATGAAAGTCTCTTCCACATGCACGTGTCGTATAATTCGAAGGACAAGCTGAAGTGCCACGAAGGTATCCAGGGGCTTGTGAACGCTGCGCATATTTACCAGAGACTCGTCGTATGATGGAAGCGGCGATGTCATTGTGAGGGGTTAGTGATTCTCGTGATTCGGTGTATGGAACTAGAAGCCTTGGTGTAATTCTGGGAAAACAACGAAATCGAGACTCGGATACGCAGACTTTCGTCCGATCTATCAGAATGGCTGAGGAGGATACCTAGAGCAAATACACACGACGGAAACATAGTTCTTGAGACAACGGAAGCAGGGAGAGCACTTAACTTGGATCACGCTGAAGAACCAGGTGAAAGTCCCATCATCTCGTACATTGTACCAGGGACTCACTATCTTCTGCCCTGATTGCCATTGTTCGCTAAGCGCCGTGTCGAGCAACTCGGAGCAGAACCAACAGCCATGGTACTTGCCGCCATCACGTCCAGTCTTGTACGAATCTGCAGTTAGCTCCCAGTTCTACTCGCCAGGACCAAAAAGTCTTCTCAACCTTTACGCACAAGGGAAAGAAGGCGAATCTGATACTAGCAAGTAGTAGGGTTCGCCAACGCGGGGCACCGGCGGGACGGTGGGACGCCATTTGAACTCGGGTTATCACATCTCGAAAGCCCAATCTTGCCAACTCGCATTGTTGTCTGTATTCCGCATGCCGTCCAAGCGCAGGTAGTTCCGTCGAGGAAGTCGGTCGTCACGTTCGAGATGGCAGGCTTCCGTCTGGTCTTTGACAACAGCCGAGGACATTACCAAACGCAACTAAAATGTTTAGTAATACACCCCTTAATAACAGGGAGGCTGAAAAGACACTTAAGGCCAGTTCGTTTGCACGTTAGTACGTTCCTAGGTTAAGATTTTATATGTAGAATGTACTACCGTACTACTACGATTTTTCGTGTTCGGCTTAAAACCCTTATTTTTCATACACACCCTACAACCACCTGCAACCACCTGCACTTACCCCCAAATCCTCGATTTGATCAATCAGAAGGCCAGAATCTTCGAAATCCTTAACCGTAGTTCTTAACGTACTACGTCTCGATTTTAAGACGTAGTACGTTAAGAACTACGGTTAAGGCTTAAGGCCCAGGCTCAAGGCCCAGGCTCAACCCCCTATAAATATAGGGGATGGCCGTCGCAAAGATAGGGTAATTTAAATCAATGAGACTATTCCTAATTGAAATCTACCTCTACTATTGAAGTGACGATAAGAAGGATGGCGATGATGATGAAAAGGATGGTGGTGATGATAAAAAGGATGATAAAAAGGATAGTGAAGGAGGAAGAAAGAGGAGAAAAGAAGAAAGCTAGAAAGGGGATTTCAAGCACCTTTTTCCATTTTGCAGCCAAAGTCTTAGCCTGCCTTAACGCTGCCTTAATGTTGCAGGAGTGCAGCTGCGGACCCTGCACGTTAACACGTTTATTTCCTAAAATCCCTAACGCGGACCCGAACTGGCCTTTAGCTTAAACCAAAGCGAATCACCTGCTGGGGGGTTGTCGATGTCTCCTAACATCCGGAGCCATCCCCCAACGTCCTTCTTCTGCCGTGCTCGCCATTGTCCGTTAACCGCCGTGTCGAGGATTGGAACCGAGAGCACAACCAACCGTCATTTCTTTATCGCCGGGTCCGAACCCTGTTTGCAAGTTGCCAGTTGGCATTCAGGCGCATCCAGTTGGAGCGGCAGGCCTGTTGTAATATCGCAAGGAAAGACACTAATGAACGATGCATTGGCCATTCCCGCAGCTTGGGTGCCAAAAGGTCGGAAAGGGCAACCCCCCAACGTCCGGCAGGCGGGACTGCGACAATATCGCAACATCGAGCTCACTATGATTACTACCATAGCGGGAAAATCCCCAGGGCAACAAGCCTTGAAGGTGGTTTCAATGCTTGGAGTTTGACAAGCCTTGTTAATTTGACAAGCATTGTCGCCCAGGGGAGGCCTCTGATTGGTCGAATTCGGGTCCGCTAGAGACGGCCACTAAAATCCTAAAATTCTACAACCCAAACGATGGTTCTTTCCCGAAGAGAAACGCTACTACCCTATATCAAAAGAAAAACGAAGCCCCTCTTTCATCAATTGGGCCAGTGGCTTAATGGTTCTTATCGTCGCTCTTTTTCTTAAGATCGCCAGTTCGATTCCAGATGGCGACAGTTTTTTTGCGCGAAAAGTTTCGTACAATAAATGCTTATCCGGACTTTAAAGTTATCCGGACTTTAAAGCCAAAGCCCGACCACCCAAAAGATCACTATAATAACTACTAGCCAAAGACCCCTATAATAACCTCTAAAAGGTTCTTATAGGGGTCTTTAGCTTTTATCTTTTTACACTCAAATCCGACCAATCAGAGGCCTCCCTCAGCCAACAATACTGGTTCTTACAATAAGGCTTGGCCTATTATCTTTCCTAAGATTTGAGTCAATCCTTGCAACCCCCCCTCAAGCCTTGGCGCCTTCCTCATATTCCCGCTACGGTAATAAAAGTCAATATATTCTTCTGGTCAAATCCGATCACAGTGCAGCGTTACTAACAGCACCAAACGCCTTTGTGTCCCGCCCCGACCTGTCAGTTGGTGATCCAGCGCGGCTGAACGCGGGCGGTGGGTTGTTGGCGAGCCGGCGAGACTTCCGTCATGTCCAATGTACCTGCAACCATCGCGATTTTCTGTACAGATGATCACAAGGAAATTATAGCGTCTTTCAGCCCGTGTAGCTAGCTATCTTCTTAACAAAGTCTAGGTCAAGCATTACAACCACCAAGAACTTCACCGACGTAAGCCTTTTTCTCAAATACATTGTATCTCAAATCTCGTTTCATCCATTTAAAGGTAGTGTGACAAGGGCTGTGATCAGGGCTTGGAACAGTAGTTCAAATTCAGCTAATAAACTACTTTGGTCTCGAAGGCCTTGTTGATCCCTCTCGACCTCCATGAGAAGGCCGGGCTTCAAGGCCTTCTTATGCCAAAAGGAATCGGTACGTACTTGAGGTACGTATCGAGCCTTGTCACCTGAGGCTTTCAGGCATTTATCTAGCAGTCTGTGTACATGTGGATCTTTCGGAATGCCTTCATCCATTCTCTATCTTCCTTTTGGCGTTGTCTTTCACCCGTGCGCCTTGCTTCTTGTTTGGTTGGCTGTGGTTGCTTCTGGGAAGATTGGGATCGTCTCGAGATTGGGATCGTCTCGTAGTGGCACTTCCAGGGTTTGGCTCGCTAGCCGGTAGCGTCGGGAGGAGTTCGGGTAAGCAGTGCTAATGGCCGAACAAATTCTCTATCTGAGCTGGCGTAGATACCTGAAGCATTTGCGCGAGGCTGTGGGATGTGCGGCTCCGTGAGCCTCACGTTGTAGGGTCAGGGTTGAGGTCGAATGTCCGTGTGACAGGTAGCGACCGTCTACCCCTATCATCATGACATTGATAGGCCATCCCCGCTCATCAACCTCCATATCATCGCCTAGTGACGCAGCTGGCACGGCAAAAACGGAAGATGGACTTGGCTCTGCGGTAGTAACGGAAAAAGTGGAAGGAAAACCAACGCATCCCGCAACATTCAAAGGCGTTGGCGATGAACGAGAACCGGGTGAATCACCGGTAGCGGACAACCTGACACCAGATTTGTTCGCGTTCTTCCTCCTCTTTCTCACGCTTTATTGTTTCACACTCGGCCTTTAAATGCCGCACATTGGAACGATGTCCGTGGTTGCAGCACGCCGCGATGATTTCCGCCCTTGGATAGTCCCTAAGGTAATAGGCAAGAGAATCGATCAAGCCAGCCTGACAATCCCAAGGACTTGTAGCGGTGGGCGCGGTAGCCTGATGGAGGAAGATATAAACTTTGTGATCCGCGTCCACGCCTTTCAGAACCGCCTTCACAGAGTTGAAGAGCGTTCGCTGGACGACCACGAATGCCCAGTTGTTGTCACGAACAGGGCGGCTGAGGGACATTTCCCCGAAGATTGCGTCGACGATATCAGGCACTTGCTCGTAGAGCTGACGGAGAAGATGCTTTACCATCAGACGGTACCGTCGTGAATCTTCTGCCGTACCCTCTCCAGGCTCCTCTAGGTTAAGGAAGTGGGTTAGGACAATGGATGGCTGACGCTCGCGTTTATACCTCATGGCCATGTCGTAGATGAAGACATCGCTCTTGTCTTCTAGCTCTCCATAGATCCAGTGAACGTCTGGGGTTTCCCTCCTTCTATCCTGAGGCTCTCCCCATCCTCGGGGGATCCGCATGAAGATGGGCCCTTGGAAGAAGTCACCCCTGCGGTCAGGCGGAATTTCTGGGATCTCGGCAATGCGGGCCTCGTATGTGGGGTCCTTGTATCTATCGAGCAGAGCGGCGCGAAGTTCTAATAACGCTGGGTCGCTGAGGATCGTGGAATGTAACTCATCAGGATGCATGTCGGAAGAGTATGTCCGATTAAGTTCCCATACCAAGTCGTCTAGAGGCACGTCTAGGGCCTCTAATTTGTTAAAGCTGGGGTGTTCGTTTTGAGGAGCGGCATTGGTTGGGGAACTTCCATGAAGAACCATGTTAGCGTTCATTCAAAAAGTCATGTGTAAAAGGACTCATACCTTAAAATGAAAAACAGAATCGTATCCAATCCCTTTAGGTTGGATTTCATGTCCAGGACACAAGACACAAGCTCCTTCACTCCCAGCAAGTCGTCGAGTTCGTACGCCTCCATAATGCAGTTCCACGCGTTGTTCAGACATCCCGTAGTTTCCGACAACATCCATTTCACGCAACACTCCCTGAGTGGATAATATTCTTCCTCCAGATCGTCTTTCGCATCGCCCCCCTCTTCTGGCTTCTGATGACATATTGTCACACGGACATTGCCCACAGTCCAGGGGTTAGGATCGCAAGACTCAGCAGAGCCTCAACGCCTAGCATTAGCCTCAAGATGACTCAGTGGCCTCCGGCCACAACACCCACCTCGGCCGGACCCTCGGCCGGACCCGCGGCCA